>OX461811.1:5735703-5818847 GCA_949802685.1 Dicyrtomina minuta | reverse complement strand
CACACACTGTAGATCATTATAAAAACGATTTAGTACAAATTACAATATGTGCCCTCTTTTATTACTCAAACAACAAACCACATGTGAATCCTTCTTTATTTCACCGCTATATCTATACCTACCGCCAACTATATTACAAGCACCAACACCAAAAACCAAAATCAAATCCAAGTATCTTACACTTTTATCTCGCCCATCCTTCCGTTTTGCCTTACTTCATATTTTGCTCATGCTTTACATTGTATAATTCTGCACATTATTAATTGGTAGAATCAATAAATTATAATTTTGTTTTAATTAAAAAATAAATAGGAAACTCACACGAGTCCATTGTCACCAAATGCTTGCAGTCTTGCAGTTTCTAGCAATAATTATCAGTCCTATTTGTTCAGACTCAAGAAGTACGTGTCACACCAGAGTTAAAATAGGAATGAGATGAGGAACTCCTTACCGTTGCTCGTGACAGATATGGAGTCTTATCAATGAGATCATTATTTCAATTATTCATGAATCGTTCTAGCTCCCAATACAAACGTAATTATTACGATTAAAATGATTTTTAAATCACCCTCCTTACTCTTGTCACCAATACTTATTCTTTAAATGTCATTATTTTCTGTATGCGTGTGTAAAATACAAAGGCAAAGATGCAGGAGTGAGATGAGAATGCAATGCTCAGATATGTGTGCCTAAATGTCTATACTATAATAATAATACCAAGTGAGCACAGTATAATCTCCCTTTTGCGTGACACGAAGTAGTATTTGTAGCAAAATGATGTATTTACAAGCAAGATGCATTTAATGATGCGGCTAAAAATGTTTAGGATCGGCTCCGGGCAGTTTATTTCTTATGTTTTTATGTAAAAAACGCCACTAATTGTGGCTAAGGGCTAGTAACTCTCGGATTTGTAGCTCGTTATTTCTACTAACATGGTTATGAAAAGTGTAAATTGCTCTTATGCATACTTTAAACAGCAAAACGTTTTAACAATATGGGTTTAACAACTTCAAATGGTTCCAACTACACGATTTTAAAATACATACTGCTCTAACTTCATGATTGAAACAAATTGAAAATGTACTAAATACATGATTTGAGTCGCAAACTGTTCTAACTACATGATTTCAAACGCGAATCGTTCTAACTACATGGTTTTTATTAAAGTTGCAAACTTATTTAACTGTATGTATTTCAAAAATACAAATGTTCTAACTACATCGTTTTTAGTTGCAAACTAATCTAACTGCATGATTTTCAAAGATACAAAATGTTCTATCTTCGATGTAAGTTGCCAACTAATCTAACTGCATGATCTTTAAAAGCAAAAATTGTTCTAGCTACGTCGTTTTAAGTTGCAAACTAATCTTACAAGGGAATGCCGCCGCATATACTCTCTTGATTTTAAAAACAATACCCATACTAGATTTGGCTGCACTTGGTTACTACAGATCCAAAGTAACTCAACTGCATTTTACGCCGTTCGCTCACAATAACGCGCTAAAGTTCAAAAATGTCGATTTTTTGCAACTTTGCAACCCTGTAGCTCCAACAATTTTGGTCGGATTTTCAAAAAATTTGTAGTTTTGTGATTTCTGCAACATTATCTAAAAATTTGAATAAAGTTTAAAAAATGTTAATTTTTTTAATAAAATTGGGGTATTTTGAGTACCTTTAAAAAAATTGGTTTTCAAAACAATTTCGGAAAAAAATAACAAATTTTAAAATCATAAATGTTCTAATTTTTATTTTAAGACAATGTCCTGGGGATCACAAAACTTCAATTCAACACTTTGTAATTATGTGCAATTAAAACAATTTCAAATTTTGAAAACATGCAATTTAAAAAATTGCAATTTTTAAAATTATCTACTTAGAACAGTTTGGAATAAATGTTTGAATAAAAGCATGAAAATCACAACACTGCAAGTTTAATTAAAATTAAACTCAATCTGTAAAAACTACAGGGCGGCAAAGTTTGAAAAGTTCAATGTTGTTCAATTTTTGGCGGAATGCTGCTGAAGAACGGCCCAAAATGCACTTGAGTTACTACACTATTCCTTCTACCTGAGGTCCAAGGAAACGTTTCTGGCTACATGTTTCCAGATCATGATGAAACATTGTAAGTGGTTTGCTTGTAAGTAAAGCCCCAAACTTCGTGACGCACATAAGATATAAAATAAATTGTTCGACGGAGAAAGACGAAGGAACTTAAATTATTTATTATTTGTTTAGGAGCAAAAGAGTTAGGTGAAGGAATTTTTTTAAATATTCACAACATGGACGTCAACTGTCAACCACTTCAATAATTTAACATTAAAATACCGTATGAACTGAATTATAATGCTTATAAACTCGTCTCGCTGGGACTTCTCACATGGGCGTGAAATGTCATTTAATATGCCGATTTACCTAAACCTCAAAATTACATCGAGTTTCAGTAGTTTCATATTGATGTGTAAGTTCATTTACTACACAAGCAAATACACTAGATGATACTTGTCTAAACTAAATTTATATAAAGCTGCAGTAAATCATATAACCAGACGACAAAGAATTCTAACGCTTTCGTAATAATTATTACACAGAAAACCAAGTAGAATAATTCCAGAGCTATTTCTATGTTAGAAGCTGAAAATCAACTACACATTCAAAATTCACTGTGACTTAAACGAGAATGTTGTGGTTTGCTTTTTAGATGCTAAGCTTTAGCAGGATCTAAGGAAATGGTTATGTCCGTCACCAAAATCTTAAACAACGTCGTAGAAATGATGAGGTTGCTTTAGCTTACTACTGCTTGCTTAGCACTTTGATTTAAATTTTAAAATGTGAATAATTATAATGACCAATATCGATTTTTACATTTTTACTCAAAAACAAAATGCGCTATCTACAAAAAGAGTAAAATATAATGCTCCTCAAGGCATGTACCTCAGTTGAATGTATTTACACTAAAAAAACAAATAAATATGACATTTCGCACTTGTTGTGATTAACCACGTAAATGGCACATTTTTGTGTTTGTCGAAATGTCGTAATAATTCAAATTTTACGCACCTACCATACTTGTAGCGTTTCTTTATGACACAGGCGTATTTAATTCTAGCTAAAATTAGAAATGGGTCATTTTGTTTTTTGATTCTTGACAGACGTGTTATTTTATGCCACGCCATATTTCTCATTATGTCCCACAAATCAGATGAACCACAAATTATCTCTGTGAGTAGTTTCATTCAAATCGATTAAAATTTCACGTCACGGACTTTTAACTCCATGTTAAGTTATTGATTTTTTGGCAAAACAGGATAAGTCCAGAAATTAAAATTTTTTTAAAGTTTTCTAAAAAATTCCAGAGTCCGTCTAGAATTATGAAGTTACTTATAATAATAACGCTTCGTTACATGCAGTACCTGTAGAAAACAATTGAGTTACAAAAACTCAGCTTGTCACCATTTTTTCATATTTGTTTGTTCGTGTAAAATTGGTTTTGATTGACTTATCCCATTTTGCCAAAAAACTCTTCACATCATGAATATAATTGGAACTAATAAAGAACTATACTAATACTATACATAACTCCTAGAACTATATTGAGCGTGTGTTGTATAATTTCTATATTTCATACTATTATATTTAATTATTGGCAGTATTCAGTATTCGGAGTAAATTCGTTGCTACATATTTACACATTTTTAGCAATTCTTTCGGGGCAGGAACTTGTGTAATGACTGTAGTGATCTTTAGCAACCCTTGGATTTCCACTCGTGATCTTTTCAACTGTCGACTTGTAAGTAAACGATGGCGAGATGCCAGATGCCACGACGACTCTACGCCGCAGGGAATGTGTCAATGAAGCCATTGCCTATACATAATTGTGAAAAAAGTAATCTGCTTTTTTTTTGTTTTACTATCAGAAATAATGCCTTCATAGTTTTTTACAGTGAACTATTTCGTAATATGGATTTCGTGTAAATTTTGTCGTTTGTTTATACGTTAATTTGTATTTTTCCCCTCGTTAAAAATTACTGCAACTCAAATTTGTTGGCTGCAAAAAATTAGCTAATTAGCAAGATAAGCTGTAAAGATTTGCGCTATAAGATACTCTTGTTTCTGATATTAGGAGTTGGCAGTTGGTGTAGATATATTAACACACAGCGGTGTTGCATGTAGGTAACATATCGTCTGTGAAGAACCAAAATGACCCATATCCAATTTAGGATGCAAGCAAAAGGAGCTATGTCATAAAATTAAAATAAAAAACATGCATAAAAAGTTACTTAAAGGCTTTTGAAAATTGTAAAATATTCTATTTACATGTTTTTGAGAAGTGTAAAAGTTTCTATTTCCATGTTTTTGAAAAGTGTAAAATGTTCTATTTACATGTTTTTGAAAACGTCTAAAATGTTCTATTAAAATGCTTTTAAGACATGTTTCAATATTTTGTAGATAGTGGATACTGTTTTTAGCTAAAAATGGATATGGGTCATTTTGGTTCTTCACAGACGATATTCCCCTACCTTCAAAACTTTTGCAATCGCCGAATCGCCGAAATCGCCGCGAACCCGCCACCACGCACCATGATTAGACACCACGGAAACTTAGTCTGCGCATATCTCCAGTCCAGTAAAGCCTCAAATTTGATATCAGTGTTTGCAGCACATGCAAAATAGACCCGCTTTGCATTTCATTAATGTGATATAAGATAGGATTGAGTATTCAAAGTAACTATACAGCTAAATAAATACAACCAGTGCATTGACAGGTTCAGTTAGTTAAATGAAAAATGTATATAAAAAATTAATAAACATGTTTATAGTATTATTACGAATCATATAAACGATACTACGGAATTCCTAAAAGTACTATATGTAGGTACCGTAATGATCCAAATAGATCCCGGGTCTATAATAGATCCCGGGTCTCGGACAAAATTTAAAATAGATCCCGGGGGGTCACTTATGGATTCCAGGGGTCTCCAATAGATCCCGGGTCTCTATTAGATCCCGGGTCAAGGACAAAGTTTCACGTATATCCCCCCGGGATCTATTTGGATCATTACGGTACATTAAAATAATTGTTATTTTATTACATACATAGAAGTAGTCAACTTTTATTCATTTTTTAAGGTAGCACATTTTGAAAGTTTCATAATGGTATATGAAAATAAAACGTTTTATCCTTTCAACCACATGTAACTAGAGCATTTTACACTTTTCAAAAACGTAATTTGAACATTTCTCCCTTTCTAACAACATACAAATTCAACATTTTGAAATTTTTAAAAGCATGAAAACGAAACATTTTACAATTTACAAGTCGTCAAGTCTGTCTACAGGCACCTAGATACCTGGCATGTGGGAAGCAATACTTTTTATTTTGGGCAATATTCAAATTTTGTGAACATTAAATACTTATTAAAAGCTGCAGCTTCATCCTCCTAAGCTAATTATTTTCTGACTGTACATGATCAACGAGAGCATCAAATTAGAGTGGTCCTAAAATCCAATACTCACTTTTTCTTCACCCGCGTCGTAAATAATAATTATACACGGAAACTAGTTCTAAACAAAAGAATTGGACAGTCTCATCTCAATGTGATTATAAAACTGAACAGACAAGCCGCAGATCGAAAGACGTGGGGACTGAAAAGAAAGGTAACCATAGAGTAAATCCTCACCTTTTAGATGTACATATACCTACCTACTACCCACATAAATTATGGCATTATTATTAGTGCCCTCTTGGGGATGACCAGTAAATGATGTTACCCAAAATGTCACTCTTTCACAGATTCCCCACCCTCCTGTGATCACTTTAGCATTACCAATAATAACTACTATCTTTAACATAGGATGTCATCAATACCCGGAGTGACCCACCCACTCTGCGCACGACATTACTTATGGACGATTTCTTACTTCAATCGACAACTCTTATTGGTCATGTGATCACTGCATGGCTCACAAACCGGGAAATTACGGTTTCGTACGTTGAGTGTTGAAATAATGGGAAGGGGGGCAAAAAGTCCGACGGGGGCAAAAAGTCCGGAAGGGGGCAAAAAGTCCGGAGGGGGCAAAAAGTCCGCCAAAAGAGGGCAAAAAGTCCGGAGGGGGCAAAAAGTCCGCGGGGGGCAAAAAGTCCGGTAAAGGTGGGCAAAAAGTCCGAAGGGAGCAAAACAGGCCCCGTAATTGGAAAAAAACCTACATATATATGTTCCCTTATTTCGGACTTTTTGCCCCCTCCGGACTTTTTGCCCTCTTTTGGCGGACTTTTTGCCCCCTCCGGACTTTTTACCCTCTTTTGGCGGACTTTTTGCCCCCTCCGGACTTTTTGCCCCCTTCCGGACTTTTTGCCCCCGTCGGACTTTTTGCCCCCCTTCCCATTAATACAGGGCCGGGGTCGGGAAGGAGTGAAGTTTTCTTGGCTAGTCTTTATGCCTCTTCTTGGGGTTTTCCACACAGTTATTAGGTTGTTAAATGTTAAGCAGTCGCGACGAAAGAGAGAATCGGCTGACGACGTATTTGCGTGACGAAATATTTAATAAAAGTGCAGAGTTTTCTAGCAATGGGGATTAGTATCTAGACGATCAGCTGCTGAAAAAGTACTAGCCTTTGCTCTGACTCTTCCTCACTGTAACTTTTCAGTAGGGTTTTCTGTTTTTGTAAGTTAGGAATTGTGAAAGTACTATGGAATGTGGATCGTTTGAACCTGAATTTCGATTATTTTGAATTTATGAGCAGTCAGTGGACAATATTTACATTTAAATGCTTTGGTATATCAACCACGATTTAAAAGTTACTTAGACATCGGAACGATGACAACTTTGTGATTAGATTTTCAGACAAATTTAAGTTGACCCATCAGTTCCCTAATTGGTCAGCTAGTTGAAAGAATACAGCATTTAAAAGTTAATAGCAGGTATTTAAACCTACCTAATTCTTTGGTATTTAAAATAATAAATTAGGGCATTTAAATCTAATTACCGAGCAATTAGAATTATTTGGTGATTGTCCAAACACTGATGAGTTGGTTATAAATCAGGGAAAAGTTGCTTGTGAATTGAAGCAGAAATTAGTAGGCAACAAGTGAAGGCTGTTCTTTGATAAGTGATGCCCAGGCCGGTAAGTGATGCCCATTTCGGTAAGTGATGTCCAAAAAAAGTTTTTTATTTGAAGCGCAATGATTATAAATCGATGAGAAATGCATTTATTTACTAGTAAAGAGTAACAGAGAACATGAGCCGACGTGAGGTGAGCGAGAGCTTCCAAATTTTTGGAAAGCGATAAGATAAAATTCCTTTACTCATGCATATAGTGGCTGCCAGGGCTGCTTGTTGCATTCCATAATCAAACGGAATTTAATATGTAGTAGCTATGTAGATCGATGTACGTTAGTAAAATGAAGATGTTGGGACTTGATAATTTTATTTGAAGACCACGAAAAGGGTAGCAGAATGGCACAGTTTTCATTCTGTATTAAGCTTCATTCAAATGAGCGTCTTATTTATTCTTTCGCTCATAATTTAGCCATGGCTAGATATTTTAATGAGCGGCAACAATAAGAAATAAAAAACTCAAAACTTCACGTATATTTTCGCTTTAATTTATGCATTTCTCATCGATTTATAATCATTGCGCTTCAAATAAAAAAAAATTTTTGGACATCACTTACCGAAGTCGGGCATCACTTACCGGCCTGGGCATCGCTTACCAAAGAAACCCCCAAGTGAATGTTACAAACGTCTATTGAAGAAGCATTTAGCGTTGTCGGAGAGCAAACTGTCCGTCTGCGGCAATTCGAATCCAGATTAAGCTCGTTTTGGTGTCCCCGGTTTCCAGGCTTATTAAATTCAGTCTGGTAAAGTCGTAAGTCAGTATTCAGTCGTAATTATTGCGAAGTGACAGTTTCACGTAAGTAATTCTATAGTTTTATAACAGACACAGAAGGCACGGCATTATACGTGTTTTTTTTAGCTATTTGTGGTTTAAGTTTTCAGTAATTCATAATTACGTAGTTACTTGCACCTTTTTTATTCACCCAATTTCCACAGCATTATTTGCTACACTTGCTACTGTTAGTTATAATTAGCGCCTTTATTAGAGAATTTCCTCGCCACTTTAGACGCTATATTTCATTATGTACCTCCCTGTACACACTATTGTTGACCAAATATGTTACGCACTCATTTATTTTTCATTGTTTCAAATAGGTTTTTATTTCATTGTATTGTATTAATTCATTGGGGAGCGAATAATTATTTTTTCATTCATTTTTCGCCTGCGAACCAAAACTATTCCAAGATTTTCGTTTTTCGACTAGAATAAAGTAGGTAAGGGATCGTCCGTAAATGATGTCGTCGGTATATAAAGTCAGTGGGTGCAGTCATGTATTGATAACGTACCGTGCTAAGGATAACTCATTATGCGGTGGTGAAGCCCATGACAGTGTTTCAAGGGGGCATAAACTAGGATTTTGAGATGACGTCATTGATGGACGACGCCTTATTAATGTTAAAATCCGTTAGTGAGACCTAATCCACGATTTAAGGCGTGGTACAGTTGACACTTTAAACTTAACGTGTTGATTGTTTGATTTCATTATATTTTTGTATCATTTTATAGAAGATGGACTCCGCAAACGACGCTTCTTACCTTAAGCTAGAACCAGAAACCACGAAGAAAGTGAAGAGCGACGACTCGCGGTCTGAGATTGATGATTTACAAGTGACGCGAGGAGCAGGAGACAAATTGGGAGAAGACGTGAGAGTTACATATGGGACTTTCAATAATAAGTATTTTACAAATCCAGTTTTAACAGTTACTTCATTCCTTATAATACATTTTTTCATGATTCTCTTAGGGCAGGAACTGACACTGATCTTTAGCAATACTTGGCTTTCCGCTCAAGACCTGCTAAACTTCAGGCTTGTCAGCAAAAGTTGGTGTGACGCGGCCACAACCACTTTACGCCGAAGGGATGCCTGCGTTGTTGACTTGTGGGCGGAACCTGACTCCGATCAGCCCAGCGTCTACAAAAACAATGCAAACTACACGGATGAAAACACACTGAGTCAACTCACGGAGTTAATTTGCATTTCGCCAAAGTTTCCAGCAACGGCCTTTTGCATTGAAATTCCTAACGCAGATTGCAGTACCTACACGCACTTCTCGGATTTACTGAACTTTTTTAAACTGCATGGGGACAAGATCAAATCACTGCGTCATCATGGCATAATAACTCTGAGATGCGTACTTGACATTTTACAAATTTACGCACCCAATTTGGAGGGTCTCGATTTGAGCCAGGCAGAAATTTTGGAGTCAGACGAAGAAGACGGCAGCGAAGGAAATGCTTTGAAATGGACGTCGAAAGCTGTATCACTTAAATCCCTCAATATCGGAATGTTAGGGCACTTTTGCCAGCTGTATAAATCTGAATTCTTTCATTTTCTACTGTCATCCCTCCCAAAATTAGGCTCCATCAAAAACGTGACAATGGAAACACTACAAATGGTTTTGACAGAAGGAAAGGGACACCTTATCCGGAGTTTTAAATACGATATTTGGGATGCGCATCGTGTTCAAGCTTCACAACTCACGAAATTTATTTCGCTTAATACGAAACCGAAACTGTCAAAAGTTACTTTAAACTTGGACGTTCGGTGGCACTCTGCTGATGCTGCAATTATAAATTCACTAAATGAATTCATCGAGTCCTTTAAGGACACAGTTCGAACTTTGGAGCTTCTTTGTCAATATTGTCAACGTCCATGGGACCGACTACTCAACATCCTGCCAATGAAGAACCTGAAATCGTTTACTTTAAAGCTTGCGACCTCGTGGGGAGGTTTTAGTGGAGATTATAACGCTTATTGTAAAGCGTGCGAAGCCGGAGAGTCTGACATCTTTATTGGTATCAGGGGAACATTCTTTCAGTTTCAAGATGGAATCTCGGCACAGAATTATTTCCCGAATTTAATGGAAGTCCAATTATATTCGAGCCTTTCAAAATTCAACGAAGTCAGCCCCATGAGCTTCTTTTCATATAATTCACATACGAATAATGCGGAAGGCTCACCTGCTCAGTCGGGCTCCTTTCCCAAAGTTGACATTCTGACAATTAACAGGATTGATGTTGGGTCCAGGTACAGACCTGAGGGGGCTGGTCACTCCCAAACGGAAACCTTGTTGGTCGCAGAGGTGTTTCCGAATATTCGAATTTTGAAATTCAAATGTGGCGATGTGAGCAATTTGTCGAGTGAGTTGTGGACTCTGTGTCCGAATGTGGAATTCATGGAAATTTATGGCATCGAAAGTTTCTCAGTTTGCGGTGGGAAGGGCGTTGAGATGAGTCATTTCGTCGACAAAGTTTTTACCGGGTACTCTGACCGAATGTTGCGACGCTTACGAAGATCAGCAGCAGGGCATCTGTCCGAAGCGGATAATTCCGAGGATTTTAAATGTGACCACAGAATCTCTGATCTACGACGTAAGAAGTTTTCATAAATATTCATGAATTTCTAGATTCAGTTGTAATGCACATTATTGGAATGATTGGTTGACATTTTATAACAAGGAGAAACTGGCAGACAAAATAGTTTACCAAAACAAAGCCAAATCCGTTTTAGCGGCGGGTACAGTACGCTGCTTTATTATATGATTATTTTTATCCTACAGGTTTGAAGGAGCTGAAGCTCAAGTTCGTTGGTAAATGGTCTACTCAATTCGCATCTTCGGTGACTGGCGTCCACGCGTTCTTAAAGATGGAAAATACGAAATTCATTATTTTCCACGACCACGATCCAGAAGAGTGTGAGTCCGTCGTTGAAGGTAATTAATAAATTCTAAATTCACGCACAGTATCCGCAACACACTATTTAAAACACATACATTACAAAAACATTATTGTTTGCTAATTATTACGAGTGTGAAATAACCGTCTGCAATTTTATAGAACTCTTAAAATTGTACGAAAACCGTGACTTTCTTTTTCTTATAATTTATTTTGTTCTGATCTTGTTAGAAATATTTTTATCAGAACACGCTCCGTTGTAATCAGTTCCCATTCCACAAAATAATGACTACGTGACGTATTTATATCTCTTTTGTAGACGAGGATGACGATGGCCGGAATAAAATAGATGGGAATACCGATGCGGTGGACGACACTGAGGAAAGCGGCGATGACAAAACTGCAAAATATGAGGAATTAATCTTCGGACCCCTCAAAGTCAATCCTAATGTCCACATTGCTCAAGAGAAGCAAAAGTATGGCAGGTAAGTATGAAAACAAGAAGGGCAAAGGATATGCTGTAATAATGTTACGCTTTGCCCTTAATTTAAATTGAAAATTTGTTTGATTAGGTAACATTTTTAATTGGTAGATTGAATTATGTGTGTTTCAGGTGGGATGACTCAGATGACTGACACTAAACGGAAGAAGTTTGGGGGCTGAAGAGTCGTTCGATGGATCCACCACAAGTCTTCGGTTTAAATATTTCACAAAATCAAAAATAGATGTATTTTATTATGGACTATTCTTACTACACCTTGCACACGAAATTGAGTCGGTTTGGATTTAGACCATTCAGGTTTTTGCTTATGATTTTCATTACTGTACTTTATATTGGATTAAGTATTGAATTGTACAGTTTTAGAAAGCTAACTTAACATATCCTACACATTTAAGGAATTGCCCATGCATAATTATGTAGATAGTAATCTGCCATGTTTTTTTGTTTGGCTAAAACCACATAATTTTTTTTCTGTGTATTTTAGAAGATGATTCGCAACTGGAATTTTGGGCTAATGATTAGTTAGTAAGTTAATATGAATAAAGGCGGGATTATTAATTTGAGATACCTAATCGCAATTTAATGAGCATTTATTCATCCATTCCTTAAAAACTACGCCACTACTCACTTTGGTTTCGCTAATAATTGCCGCTCGAATGGGACATCATTTTCCTAAATATTGTTATGCGGTTAAGTTAGCAGTCAATATATTTGATTTTATATTTTGCAGGAAAGGTTTTCATTTGACTGCGAATTTGATATTAGTTTTATTTCTTTTACATTTATTGTCCATTCGAATTGCATGATATTGTAACTCATGACGGGAGTGGTGAGTTCACTTTCGTTATGTAATGAATTAAGTATAGACTCATATTCAGACACTGTTAATCTTCATACAGTTTACAGTAGTAGACATATTTGAGCTCTACGCTTTTATGTCAGTAGAGACAACATCAAATTACGGTCTAACTTTTTGACTTAAAGCCTCTGCAATTCCAATACGTATGAGTAATTAGGCATACAAATATCGTTTATAGTAAGGGATCGTCCACAAATGATTTCATCGAAAAATCTTCAGCTTTAAAATCCTCTGGCCGCCCTGTCATAAGCCTAACCAGTGCGCCAATGGCTATCTTTAGCATGACATGTCATCAGTTGCCACGCATTTATTACGCATCACTTACGTGGTCCAATTTGTGAGAAACAAAATAATATTTGAGAGGCTACAAAACTGAAACGTAGTCACTGATGACAGCTGCCTGCTTGAGTAATTATTTTTGTTTGTTTGTAGATAACATAAGTAAGCATCAAGGGATTGTCCATAAATAACGCCATCAAAATATCCCATTTTGTAGGACCCTTTGACCCGCATGTCATTTACTTAGTCATAGCTTAAATGGGTATCTTTATTGTGGAATGTTATCAGTTTAGAAAATATAGACCCTTTGACCCCATCGATGACGTCATTTTTGGACGACCCCTAGTGCAGAGAGCTGCTCTTCTTTCATTCTGGTGTGCCATGTGTAAATTATATTTTTCACGCATGTAATGTCTCGCTGTCAAGATGAGGGACAGATCCTTTGAATCCCTAATAATTAGGCTTATGGATTATGCGATGTAAGCTACCGTAGATTCGAGCAAACGCACATTGTTAAATGCGGAATGCAGCCTTGTACTTTTGTAATGTAAATTGTGTGTGTCAAAAATCAAATCTGTTCATATGCAATTCAAGCTAGAATTAAAAGGAGCTATGTCAAATACCACTGCATATGAGATTGAATGTGCAATAGAATGCTTAAATATTGTACCTGAGAGATTTTGAGAAGTTCAAATTATATTCTATAACATGATTTAAAAAATACTAATTGCTTAATTTAAATGTTTTTAAAAAGTGCAAATTATTCTGTTGACATGGTTATAGGATCAAGAAATTTCAATTATGTGTAGATCCTGAAAAATTTTCTGAGAGCTTCTTACATACTTAATTACAGGCACTTCAATAAGTCCATAATCCACAGTATAAAACCAACGCAGGTGAAGGATCGTCCATAAATGGTGTCCACGGTTACGGTACAGTCATTAGTCAGTGGACGGGGCAGAGTGATATAATTTTTATATTAATCTCGTGAGGCCTTTCGCTTCCGTTAGTGTTGCTGCCCCTTGGTTCGCATTGCCAGTGACATATTGAAACGCAGGAGCCACACAAGTCGAATATCGTTGCCATTTAGATTTAGAGCAAGTCCCAAAGCCCAAATGCGTGGAGAGTCAGTTTCAGTTTCCAGTGTTTACATTCCATGAAATTCTGTATGACTCAAAAGTAGAACTTTTCCAATTTTCGCGTGCTTTCTGAAAAATGAAACTGTTGCTAATTCAGCTTTAGACATTAAATGTGACTGTATTTTGCATAGTACAGTGTAATAATTATTGCAATATTATGTGATAAAATTGTGAGTGGAGAGTCAAAACTGCGGCAATTTTGATTAAGTTTAATCTAATTTGAGCTAAAATTAAAATTTTTAATTAACTGTCAACTGTGTAAATCAAACACTTAATGGGGTAGAGTGTAAAACTTACAATGTTAAGTTTCACAAGTTTTTGATAAGTGTAAAACTTTATATTTGCATGTTTTAAAAAAATGTAAAATGTTCTATTTACACTTTTTTGAAAAATGCAAAATGCTCTATTCATATTTTTCTTTAAAAAATGCAAAATGTTCTAATTACTTGTTTTGGAAAAGTGCAAAATGTTCTATTTACATTTTCTTTGAAAAATACAAAATGTTCAGCAGTGTAAAATTTAGCGTAAATAGCTAGCTTTAACATTTAATGCAAACATTATCTAATTTAAGCAGATCAACTGACTCCATCCGTGAAGTCATTTATAGACGATCCCTCATTTTTTTAATTTTAAAAGTATAAAATCGACAAAAGAACTGAAATGACGGTGTTCTGTGAGCACTTTACTCTACATATAGGTATTATTAGTATGTTTTTCATTATTTGATATATCGATACTTTAAAAATACAAAAAATGTCTATACAAATGTCTCAATTTACGTATATCGCATATTTCAATTTCACGCCGGTCCCTTGCTAATTTTATTCTCCATGTCAAAAGTCGAGATAGCTGGTTAGGGCTGTCCAAAAGTCCAAACCCTGCCCGTGTCCATTTGATTGCATGGATATGAAACTCTTTGGACAGCCCTGCCCAGGTATCTCGACTTTTGACATCGAGAATAGGCTAGTTCGTATTTGCTTTTATGGTTTCCAAAAAAAAACAGAAAACTGAAAATGTGGTAAGGGGGGGACCATTGCATTGGGTAAGATAACCTTTCTATTTAATTTCCCATATGATTTTCAAATTTTTTATATTTCGAACATTTGGAAAATTTTAATTTTAGTTTTTGTCGCCAATGCTGCAGTAAGTTAAGTTATCGCTATTTGTCAGTAAAAACATTTTTTTGAATTTTTAACAGCCAATGCCCGGAAGAAGCGATGAAATTTTCTTGGCTAGTCGTTTTGCCTTTTGGGAGTTTCTACGTTATTTTCCGTGTACCGTGGTGTTAGGCAGCGTGGACAAAAAAGAATCGGCCGGCGACGTTTGTGTGAAAAAATATTGAATAAAAGGGCAGGCTTTTCTTGAAATGGCCATCAGTATTCATACGACGAGCTGCCGAAAAGGAACCAGTCTCTGCTCTCACATTTTGTCTTTGCGACTTTTCAGTTGAGTTTTCTTTGTTTGGAAGTTTAGAATCGTGAAAGTACTTCTGGATTGTTCTCACACCAATTTCTGAAATTTGTTTATTCGTATTTACGAGTTTCAAGTTTTGAGTTATTCGTTGTTGTTACGGAAAAATTGCCTATGAATTGAACGAGACATTATTAGACAAAAAGTGATTTTCACAAGTCTGTTGAAGCAGTTCTTATGTGGTCAGAAAACCGTCTGCCCGCAGCAAGTTGAAGCCGAATAACTGTCGCTTTGCTGCCAATTTTTTCCAGGCTTAGTTATAAAACCCAGAATCTGGTAAGGTCGTAACTAATTAAGTATTTAATTTTAGTTATTTTCATTGCAATTTGAACGCTACGTTGTTAATTCTATAAGGCATAGAGGGCACACCATAAGAATTGTTTCTCTATAGACATTTGCATTTGCAGTTAATTCAGTTTTACATTTTTTATAAGTTGGCTGAGGGAGCACATAATTATTTCTTCATTTAATTTCCGCCTACGAAACCAAAACTTTTCCAAGAGTTTCAATAATCACGACCACGTTAAAGTCGGTAGGGGATCGTCCATAAAGGGTGTCATCGGTATACAGAGTCATTGGGTGCAGTCATGCATTGATAACATGCCGTGCTAAATATTAGCCATTAATGTGCTGGTAAAGCCGATGACAGAGTTTTCGTAGGGCGCAAAAACTAGGATTTTGGGACGACGTCATTTATGGACGACGCCTTATTAATTTTAGGATCCTTCAGTGAGACTTAATCTAAGGCTTTAAGAATGATACAATTTACACCCCAAACTGAAAATGTTGATTCTTGATTTAATGTTTTTTATTATTTCATGAAAGATAGATTCTATGAAAAGTTTTTTAAAAAATTTGATTTAATGTAAGCGATTACTTCGAAGGCTTTTACGTGTTGTTTTTATTTGTTGAAGGGCGCTGTGGATTCTGACGTTGACTTCGTCCCTGTCACTGTGACTGTAATGGAGCCAAAGTCTACTGACGCTGCTGACACAAATTTCAGGTAAATACAAAATTATGCAATGTTTTCGTTATTCTAAGTATGCAAATATTGCGTACACTGATCAAGTTCTGCTGTGATATTACAGAATATAGTTGAACGAACAAAATAAATAATTATATATTACGCAATAAATTATTGGACTTTTGCAGATGTAAAACAGGGATAGTAATTGAAATATATTTTGAATTTTATTAATTGCAGTGATTTCGACAAAATTGTGACTACTTCCGAATTTGTCACCATGTTTGAGAATTTTCATACTGAAATGCGGCGCATTTTCGAACTTCCAGACATTGTCCCTGAGAGCCTTCAGTACGTAATCTTTAAATTAATAATAAATACTGATTACTTCGTTCATAATAATTCGTTCATCCTTTAATGTACCGTGAGGCGTCTGTTTTCATTTCTTTTCTTAACTATTTTATTTTCTACAGGGGAGACCCATTGAAACGAAATAGAGCAGTTTTGGGGGATACGGAAATACCGTCGACTTCAGGGGTATTAACCTCTCACTTTGAGCCAGAATCAGAAACTACGAAGAAAATGAAAAGCGACGATTGCCGATATGAAGATGCGGGTGATGATTCACAAATGACGCCAGGGGAGAAATTGTGTGAAGACGTAAGAATTACATAAAAGACTTGAAAGAAATGTTTTTTTAAATCCAGTTTTAGCAGTTACCCCATGTCTTACAATACGTTTTGCTTGTAATTCTTTCGCGTGTAGGAGCTGACGTTGATCTTCAGCAATTCTTGGATTTCCACTCAGGATCTTTTTAAATTGAGGCTCGTTAGCAAAAGTTGGAGGGACGCGGCCACGACCACTTTGCGTCGAAGAGATGCCTGTGCTGTTGAGCTGTGCGAAGTTTCCAGTCCAGATCCGCCTTGCTTCTACAAAAACGGCGGGAAGAAGACGGATGAAAATAAACTGACTCAACTCACGAAACTGATTTCCAATTCCAAAATGTTCCCAGCAACGGACTTTCGCATTCTGACTTCTTTTAAAACTTTAACCCGCTACACCGAATTTTCTGATTTATTGGACTTTTTTAAACTGCATGGGGACAAGATCAAGACACTTCGTCCGTATGGCTGGATGACTAAAACCCGCTTGCTGGAAATTGCATTTATTTACGCACCCGTTTTGGAGCATCTGGACTTGAGCGAAGCAGGAATTTGGACGCAAGACGAGGAGGAAGATCTTCAAGAAAATGCTTTGCAGTGGACGTCAAAAACACTTCCGTTTAAATCTGTGTCACTCAGTGAATACAGTGCCGACTACCATTATTCGTGCTGCGTGCCACAACAGAACATTGAGTGGAAAATAAAAGCCAAGGGCATGACTTGTCGATGTGGCGACCATGCAACTAGCCGAAAAATCATTCATTCGTTTCTCCTATCATCCCCTTCAAAAATCAGCCGCATCGAAAACGTGGTATCAGAATCACTGCCAATGGTTCTGACCCAAGGAAAAGGACACCTCATCCGCAGTTTTAAATGCACCGATGATGTTGGTTATGCGCGTCCTGCTCCCGCTTCACAACTGACAAAATTTGTGGCGCTGAGTCCAAAACTGATCAAAGTGACTTTGCACTTCCATAGGGGCATTGATCCGCCTCAAGCAACTTTAACTTCCGTTAACGGACTCATCCAGTCGTCTAAAGACACACTACAAAATTTAACGTTATCCGTTGTTCACTGTTATCGTTTTTGGACCCCGCGACTCAACATCCCACCAATGAAGAAACTGAAATCGCTTACTTTGAAGCTTGAAAGCCGAAGTAAAATTAATAGTAAAGATCAAAGATTCAGATGTGGAGCTTGCGAAGAAGATGTTGAAAATAATGCTGATCTCAGGGAAGCAATTTTTGAGTTTGAACATGGAATTTCCGCACAGAATTATTTCCCGAGCTTGATGGAAGTCAGTTTAATTTTGAGGGATGTTGAAAACAACCGAGGCAGCCTCATGAGCTTCTTCCTATTCAAGTCAGATACGTACAGCTCATCTGCGCATTGGAACTGCTTGCCCAACGTTGACATTTTGGAGATTAACAAGATAGATGCAGGGACAAGACACAGACAAGTCGGAAATTGTCTCCCCGCTACAGAACCCTCGCTCTTCTCAGACGCTTTTCCGAATATTCGAATTTTGAAATTTAGATGTGGCGACGTGAGCAATTTGTCGAGTGACTTGTGGGCTCTGTGTCCGAAGGTGGAATTCATGGAAATTTCTGGCATCGCCAGTTCCTCAAATCGTTGGAGAAAAGTTGAGATGAACCATTTCGTCGACAAAGTTTTTACCGGGTATTCTGACGGAAAGTTGGAAAAACTACGAAGATCAGCAGCAGGAATTCCTTGTGAAGCGGATGATCCGGAGGATTTAAATTCCGAGCCCGGAAGACCTTCCATCTCTGATCTACGACGTATGAATTTTTGCATATAATTAAATATTTATGAATTTCTATACCCATTAATTATACCAGTGGAATTGTTAGTAAAAATATTATCAATAGACAAACCTAATATGTTATCAAATTCATAAAACCAAAAACGTATAAGTTGCAAGTGTCTCTCTTCTTCATTAGGTTCTTATTTTTATTCTACAGATTTAAGGGAACTGAAGCTGATTTTAGTAGGATATTGGTCCACTGAATTCGCGACTTCTGTGACTGGCCTCTACGCGCTCTCCAAAATGGAAAATACCAAATTCATTATTTCCTACGACTACATCCCAGGCGAGTGTGCCTATAATTTCAATAGAGGTGAGTAGTATTACAGAATAATATAGTTAAACTAAATTCGCGTACACTATTCGCAACACACTATTCAAAACGAATTCGTAACGAAATGATTACTAATTACGCTGACATGGGAACCTTCCCAACTTGAAACTACAGAATGAAGCGAAACTACCCGGAACGTATACTACCCATGTGAGTGACCTCTGCGTGTATAGTCGTTGGACTGCAAAATTCGTTGTTCGGCCGCAATCGCGCGCGCAAATTCAAAAATATCGATTTTTTCGAATTTTACCGCGCTCTAGCTCCCACAGTTCTTGTCCAATTTTCATAAAATTTGAAATACAACATCTTTGTATGTTTATCTAAAAAGTGATTTCAGGGTTTTCGAAAATTCGAAAATTTTAATTTTTTCTAAAAAAAATAGTTAAAGCTCTGGACTTCAAAAATACACATTTTTTAAAAATTTTCGAAAAAAATTTAAATTTTCGAATTTTCGAAAACCCTGAAATCACTTTTTAGATAAACATACAAAGGTGTTGTATTTCAAATTTTATGAAAATTGGACAAGAACTGTGGGAGCTAGAGCGCGGTGAAATTCGAAAAAATCGATATTTTTGAATTTGCGTGCGCGATTGCGGCCGAACAACGAATTTTGCAGTCCAACGACTATACACGCAGAGGTCACTCACATGGGTAGTATACGTTCCGGGTAGTTTCGCTTCATTCTGTAGTTTCAAGTTAGGAAGGTTCCCATGTGAGTGTGAAATTACTATGTACAAGTTCAAGAGAATACGGTCACAAAAACCGTTCGTTTCTTATAATAAATTATCTTGTCAGACACCGCATCATATTAGTTATGTCAGTGCACGCTCTGTGTTGTCATCTGTTCCTATTCCACCAACTTATTATGACAGGACGTATTTTTAATTCTTTTTAGATGAGGATGACGATGATGACAGCCAGGATGAAGATGAAATAGACAAGAATATCGGTGCGGCGAACAACATTGCAGAAAATTGTGATGATAAAATTGCAAAATATGAGGAATTTATCTTCGGAGCCATCAAACCCTACGTCCACATTGTTCACGAGAGGCGATAGTAAGAAATGTAAGTACGAAAACAAGAAAGGCACGGGATTTGCTGTAGTACTATTACGCTTTGGCCCTTTTAAATTTGAAAACTTGTCTGATTCTGGAACATTATTAATTGATTGACGGATTTGTGTGTGTTGCAGGTGGGATGACTGACACTGAACTGAAGAAGTTTGGAGGTTGAGGAGTCGTGGGTTGGATCTACCAAAAGTCCTCGGTTCAAACATTTCACAGAATCAAAATAATATTTATTATTAGGGACTATTCTTACCACACATTCACATTCTACATAAAATTGAGTCGGTTTGGGTTAAGCCCATTGAGCCTTTTCCTCATGATTTTTACATTATTAGATTTTTTGTTGTATATTGGAGTGTTAAATTGTCCAATGTTGAAAAAGTAACTAATCATCTTTTACATTCAAGTAATTTCCTATGCAGAGTTATGTTGTTAATGATCTGCAATGTTTTTCTGTTTCGGTTAAACTAAAGAATTATTATTTCGTTGCATTTTAGCAGATAATTTGTAATTGAAAGTTTTGGTCAATGCTATAGTTTGTAAGTTAATATGAATAAAGGCGGGATTATTAATTTAAGATATTTAATCGTAATTTGATCAGAATTTCCCCATTTCTTAAATACTACTACTCTTCATTTTAGTTTAATCATCACCAATCATTTGCACAAATTTGGACGACATATGTATATTCAATGAGTCAACGGTCAAGGTTTTAATGTTTAGATTTTGCAGGAAATTCACGTTTAAAAATGTGGCATTTAACAAAGGTATACATACGAGGGAAAGGTCAGAAAATCAAAATCACTCAATCGATTTTCTTCTGGAAAAAGCATGTAAAAAAACTGGAGTATAGCCTCAACTATTTATCGCAATAGGCCTTTAGTTTTGCTACTGGAATTTTTGAAGACATTTTGCTAATGACAAATAAATATAGACATATTTAGATATACTTCTAAGGCTTCGATTGTGTCTGCAGGCTACATTTATTTACCGATTTTTAGAAAATTTTTAAGTATTTTGATCCTTACTAATTTTTTCAAAAGCAATCTTGAGTTTATAAAATCGTTTTTTTTCAGAAATGTGTCATTTAAAAAAGGTTTCAAAATTAAAGAATATTTGTTTTGTTTAAAACAGAAAAATTTGTTATAATTTTTAAAAACTCTGAAACAACTTCCTATGCAATATTAAAAACATCATAAATCTTTAAAATTTTCAAAAATTGGGTGATAATTATAGGTGATAAAAGGAATTTAAAAAAATCAATCATTGCCACTACAAGTTGAAAAAAATATTTAATAAAATCAATATTTTTTGATTTTTTTTGCTTGTAGCATAATTATATTATGTACACTTGTTTTCTGATTTTTTAAAAAATTGTCTTTTTCTAATCCGAAGACTGTTTTCTAAAAAGCAATTCCAAAATTAGCTAATTATTAGGAAGGAATAAATCGTTTAATAGTTCGTCAGAAGTTTAATATTAGTACTTACGATTAGTTCAATGAATGATCCCATTTTAAAAACTTCGCGGATCCAACGCACTTAATCTTCTTCGCTGACGCCATCATTATTATCATCAACAAATCCATCGCCCGCTTCGTTTCCATCAGGATGAAAACTTAAAAGGAGGGGAACAGGTTCTACTCCACACGAAATAATGCGAATAGCAGAATTATTTACGTAATAGATAGGTAGGAATTAATAGGCAACATTCATTTATAACTATATATAACGTCCAGTCTTATTCTTTGGCCGAGTTCGGCCGTAGATTTGGGAATTGGGGGAACGACAATAACAGAAGATTTTTCTGTCATGCTAACGCTCCTTTAGTTCGCTACGGGCTGATTTAAATATTTACTTACAGATCACTGATTTACAAATAATGAAAGCTGATTAGTTGGATATGGCGACATTTTACTGTCGTCCCGGTAAACGGACATTTTCTAGCCACCACCGCACCAAACTTACGACGTTCTTCACCCGGGACTTATGCATTAACAGGATGCTGCAGTAACAGCTTGAGAAAGATATTTATTATTTTCCTAGTAAGTCTTTGTTGTTGAAAATATTATCCTGTTTAAAATAAAATAAAAATTGACGTAACTTTTTTCGCAATGCTGAGTTACTGTCTTTAAAAGGGTAGGAAATGTTCTGGGCTTGGTTGTGGGTAGGAAATGTTCGGAAAGGATATGTCCTACAAATCTTGTCTCCGTCATCACCACATTCTGTTTTCCTATCTAAAAGCCCATTAAAATATTACCTAAGAAGCGCCACTAATTGCAATAATTGTACAATATAACATGTACGAATATTTAACTCAACGATAAGACACAACCTAATAGCAATTAAATTACACTGAACCGAAACATTCCCGGCAATGTTCCCAGGAGTCCTGCACAGTCATAAACATTTCTTTGTTCGTAATTTGCTCATGAAAACTTTTCTTGGTCAATGCTTTTAACATTAATAAAAGCCATACGGATCAATAATCTATATAGTACTATAGCCGGGTCTCAATTATAATAAAGCCAGAGGCAGGCCCTGTTTTAAATAGAAGCCGGAACCATTAATTATGCATGAGGAGCTCAACGGTAATTAGACATTGCTGCACTTTTCAAGAAACACAAGTCAATAGAACATTGAGAAGAGGTTATTTGTGAATGGAACATTGAGCACTTTTTAAAAGCATTCATGATTCATGAATAGTGAATAGAATATGTATATATATATATATCACTGTTGGAAAATATGTAAAAGGAGAAATGTTTCCACTTGTAATACTTCATGCAAATAATTATACAACATTTCAAATTTTTCTGAAAACATGTAAGTATAGAACATTTTGAAATGTTTTAAAACTAGTATTTAATATTTGGCATATTGATCTCATTCAATGTTTTATGGACTCAATGTGGGCTCATATTTTAATTCTAGTTTGGGTTCGATTTTGATTATGCATATGGGTCATAGTTTTAGTGGGTAAGGGATCGTTCACAAATTAATGATGCTAGCGAAAAAAACCATTATGCACATAGCGTATTTTGTGCTTTGAAAACCACATAGGTAACATATTTTGAACTTTCAAAAGAGCATAAGTAGCATATTTTGCAATTTTTAAAGTGCGGTAATAGCATATTTTTCAAAAGTTTTAATTTTCGCTGCGGAAAAGTGTGGATATTTTACATTTTTTAAACGCCTAAACAGCGCATAATTTTTCATAAACAAAAATATTTAATAAAATTCTATGAATTCTTATTATAGTCTCTGAAGTTGAGAAAATAAAATAATTTAGAAAGTCTGGTCAGTGCAGTGACTCCCGAGGAATTACTACACCGCATTTCCGTGTTATTGAGACGGCCAAGACGAAGACGCATATGATCTTCCCAGTCTGATTGCAACCGGGGACCATTTTTTTTAACTATTCCGTACAAATATTTCTCATACATCTTTTACCTTTGCTACTTTACAATTAAAACATATATCAAGCCGATTAATAAAAGATTGTTGTCTCTTGTTTAAATAAAAACTGGCTTACAAAATTAGGAACCACGTACATTGAATTTGTGACTGATTGAATTCCAAGAGACAGCTCATCGTGTAGGTGTTCGAAAAATCATAATTAAAGATTAACTACGAAATAGGCGCAGCCGAAACCAAAGACGCCCATTGAATATTACATTGCCCCCAAAATGAAATAATTCAAAAGTGTCTTGTGGTCGTCGCTAAAAAGTTGAAAAAGAAGCTGAGGTCTCGTTGGGTCTGCGAGAAGAACAACTTCTCCAAATGTAAGCGTTACCAGGAGCACAACTGGGTACACAATAATTATGATTTTTTGCAATGTTAATTTGGATTGTGATTTTGAATTTCGCCTTTTGTTTTGAATTTTGCTTCAGATCTCGTTCCGTACAATTGATAAAATTCCAGCCCATTTCTTACAGTTCAAGGCAAAGATTCCTATCACTAAAAGTATAATCATGTAACTACAGAACGTGAATAGAAAAGTGGTTGAAGTTAAACGTTACGTGAGTTGCTGTGTTGTGGATGAGCGTACATAATGTAAACGCCAGGTGTAACACGTAGACCCCGAAAATAAGGAAATAGCAATTCCAAATAATTCTTTTCAGCAAGGATGATGTTTGTTTTATTTCTTCAGTTTGGGGATTAAAATCGAAAGGGATGATGCAGAGTTTTGAAATGAATTTGAATGCAATCCAATTGGCGTAGTTTTCACGTTGAGACAAAATTTTGGTTTTGAGTTTTTTGTCTGAAAAGAAAAGAAAATAAAAAGATGGTTGTATAAACACTGGTGATGGTTGTGGTCGCTCTGCAACTGAGGAACTGAGAGGAGTGAAGTGGAGAGACTTACAAATAAAGAAGGTAGATGGTTGTAGGACATATGCTCACCGGACGTCTTCCTGTCAGTGTAGTTACAGTTTTAAAATTCCTGTTTTGCCATGTAATATAAAGTCCCTATTCATTAAATATCGGTTTACGTTGTATGCAAAAAGTCATGGAACTTACGTTTATGCAATGAAACTTTGCACCTACCTAAAGCAGTGAAGATGCTTTCAACAATACATTAAATAAAATTCACTGAAAACAATTTTGTGAAGGCAAACTACTTAAAATCACTGAAAGTGTAATGTTTGTTTTGTTAAGTAAGTAGCATAGCTGCAGCAGTCGTTCAGCTTACTTCCAAAGCATTGGGTCACAGCGGCAAGGACAAGTTTCCTAGTATAACCTTAAAGTTACTTTTATACAACTAACTGTAAGTAGAGCTTCACATTTGTGTTGTTGACGGTCATAAGATTTAAAAATAAATTTCTACGACGGAGAAAGACAAAGGAACTAAAATTAATAATTATTTCATTAGGAGTGAGAGAGTTAGGTAAAGGAATTGTTTATAATATTCACTACATGGACGTCAGGTGTCAACCACTGCGATAATTTTATGCTGAAATGGCAAATGAATTGAATTTATAAACTCGTTTTACTTGGACTTCTTATCGTTAGATGGGCGTCAAATATCATTCAATATGCTAAAGTACATAAACCTCAAAATTACATCCAGTTTGTAGTAGTTTTAAAGGTATGTATGTACATAGCTCATTTATTCCCCAAGCAAATAAACTAGATGGTACTTTTCTACACTAAAATATGAAGCCACAGTATATTGTATAACCAGACGACATAATAATTCCAACGCTTTCGTAATAATTAGTTTACAGAAATCCAAGTAGAATAATTCCAGAGCTATTTCCATGTTAAAAGCTGAAAAACAACTTATTCAAAATTCACTGTGACTTAAACGAAAATTTTGTGGTTTGCTTTTTGTCGGACGCTTTAGTTTCGTCGTCAACAAAATCTTAAACTGCGCAGTAGAAATGATGCAGTTGCTTTTACTCATCACTGCGTGTTCAGCACTTTAATTCAAAATGTGAAGAATCAAGCCGACCAATATCGAATTTTAGATTCTTAATTTTAAAAAAAATGCGCTTTCTACAAAAATAGTAAAATATAATGATCCTCAAAGCATTTTAATTGAATTTTAAACTTCAAAAAAACAAGTAAATATGACATTTCGCCCTTGTTGTAAATTAGCATGTAAATGGAACATTTTTTATGAAGTCGAAATGGTCATAATAGGTAAAATTTTACGCACCCACCATACTTGTCGCGTTTCATTGTGAAATAGGCTATTTTAATTCTGGCTAAAATTGGACATAGATCATTTTGATTTTTCACAGACGTGTTATTTTATGCAGCGTGATATTTCTCATCATGCCCCACAATGAATCAGATCCACCACAAATTAACTCTGTGAGCAGTCACTTCTCAATCATGTAGCTGAATCAAAAAATGAAATCCAGCAAATGCAAAGACGTGTGTAAATCGCACATAAACCAATGTTGTCATTCATATTGGCCAACATCGTTCCCAAAACAGTCAATCTCACCGACGCTGTTCTCCGTTTCATCACAAGTCAAGGCAGAGCCCGAGTCGAAGTTCAGTTGAGAGTGTATTACACAGCACAGCGATGAATCCACTACAGAAGATCGTTTCTTTTAATAGACTTAACAATGTCGACGGCAACAGCAGTTGGTGTGTGGATTTCCATACCGATGAAGACAAACGGATGGAGGAGATTTGCAGTTGCAATACTCTTAAAAAATCCACAACTTCTACAACAAAGAAATCTTCACCAAGAAGCAGTGGTATAAAATGTCCGCGTAGGACATTTTATACAGCGTTGTTTTTGAGAAATGAACGTACATATATGTAATCGAAATAGAAAAACATGTTGGAGGGCTTCCAAGTTAAAAATTTTCTGACCTCTCACTCCTCTCGTCAACATAGTTACCCAAAGGGTAAATTCTGACCTTTCCGACTTATCTATTTAAATGATGAGATTATTAGTGCTCGCTCCCTCTCTTACTTGAATCGTCAACGCTTTGTGGTCATGGGATCACTGCACAGCTCGCAAAGCGGGTAAATGCGTCGTCTGAACTTTGAATGTCTGCATTTTTGCCTTTTAAGGTTTTCTACGCTATGTTACTATGTTCTATGTATGTTCTGTATTGGGCACTGTTGAGCAGTGGCGACGAACAAGAATCGGCCGACGACGTTTGCGTGACTAACATTAAGACTAAATATGGAATAAAAAAAAGAGCAGAGTTTTCTGGAATGACGATCAGTATTCAGACGACCAGCTGCTTCAACGAGGCTCTGCTCTGACTTATCGTCTTTCCGACTGTTTAGCTGAGTTTTCTCTGTTTGAAAGTTAAGAATCGTGAAAATAGTAAAAACTATCAGTTGTTTGTATCAGAATTTCTATTTGTTTAGTTTCTATTTACAAAATTCAATTTTTAAGTTATTAGTTGGTATTTAAGAAAAACTTGCCTTTGAATTGAAGCAGATATTATTAATAGGCAAATAGCGATTCTTCCAAAAGTGTGTTGGCGCAGTTACCGTGATTAGAAAACCGCCGATTTGGAACTATAGTTGAAGCAAAATAAACGTCGCCTAGCTGTCGCTGTTTTGTAGACTTCACTGAAAAACCCAGAATTAAGGTAAAGTCGTAATTATTATTTAATTTCAGCTGTTTGCATTGATATATGAACGTTGCGTAATTAATTATATAAGGAATATCAGGCACAACATCAGAATTGTTTCTTTAAGGTAATTGTGTTTTCAGTAATTAGGGACAAGCGTCTTTTGTAGTTACGGAATTTCCTTGGTATTAGTCACTATTTAATTATATAATGTACCTTTCTGCACACACTGCTTGTGACAAAAAATCTACGCAGTCGGTTATTTGTAATTGTTTCAAACAGTTTTATTATTATTTTATTATAATTTATTGGTTCATTGGGGGAGCAAATATTAATTTCTTCGTTTAAGTTCCACCTATGAACAAAAACTATTCCAAGAATTTCGATTACGACCAGGTTGAAGTAGATAAGGGATCGTCCATAAATGACGTCATCGGTATACAGAGTAACGGAGTTTTAGTGGATGGCAAACATGTATTCATAACATGTCATGTTAAAGGTTAGCCATTTGATGCGATGGTGAAAGCCAATGACATAATGTTCGTGGGGCGCAAAAATCTAAGAGTTTGGGATGACCTCATTTATAGATGACGCCTTATTAATTTTGGGATCTTTTAGTGAGACATAATTCAAGGCTTTAAGCACAATTTGAACCTTAAACTAAACTTGTGGATCGTTCATTTCGTATTTTTGTAACTATCATTTCATAGAAGATGGATTCCGCAAAAGATGCTTTTGACCTTGAGACAGAATCACAAACCACCAAGAAAAGGAAAGGCGACGATTCGCAATATGAAGAAGCTGAGGATGATTATTTACGAGTGACGCCAGGACCAGGAGACAAATTGGGCGAAGACGTAAGAGTTACATGAGACTTTCAATAAATATTTTTTAAATCGGGTCTTAGCAGTTGCTCTATTTCTTACAACTTACAAAACATATTTTTGTGATTCTTTTGGGGCAGGAACTGACATTGGTCTTTAGCAACACTTGGCTTTCCGCTCAAGACCTGCTAAACTTCAGGCTTGTTAGCAGAACTTGGCGTGACGCGGCCACAACCACTTTACGCCGGAGGGACGCCTGCGTTGTTAAATTGTGGGCGGATACAAATCTCGATCCGCCCTACTTCTACAAATACGATGCAAAGTACACGGATGAAAACAAACTTAGTCAACTCACTGAGTTAATTTCTAATTCGCCTAAGTTTCCAGCAACGGATTTTTGCATTCACATTCCTTACTTAGCTTGCATTGCCTACACGAAATTCCCAGATTTATTCTACTTTTTTAAACTGCATGGGGACAAGATTAAAACACTTCGTCTTCGTCCGTGTGGCTGGATAAGTCACAAATTCTTACTAGACATTTTACAAATTTTCGCACCCACTTTGGACGGTCTGGATTTGAGCGAAGTATACATCAAGGAGTCAGACGGAGAGGACGGCAGCGAAGAAAATGCTTTAAAGTGGACGTCGAAAGCTGTTCCACTTAAATCCATCACTCTCGGACGATTTGGATACTACTGCAAGCTGCTTGACACCAGCAACGGTGACAGTGAATCTCGTAGTAACACGCACAACAACTCTGCATGTCTCTGCATGTCATTCGTGGACAGATCACACGAACTTGAATTCCTTCGTCTACTGCTCTCATCCCCCTTAAAGTTAAGCTGCATCGAAAACGTGACACTCAACACGTTACAAACTGTTTTGACAAAAGGAAAGGGGCACCTCATTCGGAGTTTCAATTACCTTCTTTGGGATGCGCATTGGGTTCCCGCTTCACTACTGAGCAAATTTATTTCGCTTAATCCGAAACCAAAACTGTCAAAAGTAATTTTGGACTTGCAGAGTGATTATCGTGCTACTGCTCCACTATTAACTTCACTGAATGAATTCATCGAGTCTTTTAAGGACACAGTTCAAAAGTTGGAGCTGTTTTGTTTCTATTATCAACGTGCATGGGACCCACTACTCAACATTCCGCCAATGAAGAACCTGAAATCGTTTACTTTGGTGCTTAAGATCGGGTGTGGAGTTTTTGGGGACGATCATTCATTTTCTGATTGTCAAGTTTGTCAAGCAGAAGAATTTAAAACCGTTATTGATGTCAGGGGAACAGTGTTTCAGTTTGAAGATAAAATTCCCGTGCGAAATTATTTTCCTAGCTTGATGAAAGTCCATTTACATTCACGCCTTTCAAAATTCAACGAAATCAGCCCTATGAGCTTCTTTTCATTTAGATCAAATACGGATGATGGCTCAGCTGCTCAGTCAGGCTTCTTTCCCAAAGTTGACATTTTGGAGATTAATCGGATGGATGTTGGGTCCAGACCCAGACTTGAAGGGACTTGTCAATCCTCTACGGAAGCCTCGCTAGTCGCAGAGGTTTTTCCAAATATTCGAATTTTCAAATTCAAATGTGGCGAAGTGAGCAATTTGTCGAGTGACTTGTGGACTCTGTGTCCGAATGTGGAATTCATGGAAATTTATGACATTAGAAGTTACTCATGGGGTAGGAGGGACGTTGAGATGAGCCACTTCGTTGATAAAGTTTTTACCGGTTTTTCTGACGGAATCTTGGAAAACTTAAGAAAATCGCCATCAGGGCATCAGTGTGCAGCGGATGAGTTGGATGATTTCAATTTTGAGCCCGAAAGACCTTCCATCTCTGGTCTACGACGTAGGAATTTTCTACTTTAATTAATTATTTATAAATTTCTAGGCTCATTAATAATTATATTGGAATTATTAGTTTTTCATCAAATAAAGAACTGGCAGACCAAATATGCGATCAAATTCATGAAACCAAAACGGTATAAGGGGGGCTACATATTTCTCTGCTTCATTATATGATCATTTTTTATTCAACAGGTTTAAGGGAACTGAAGCTCAAGTTCGTTGGGGAATGGTCTACTGAATTTGCATCGTCCCTTACCGGCATTCACGCATTTTCAAAACTGGAAAATACCAAATTCATTATTTCCTACGACCCACGAGTCACAACTGGCGTCGAAGCAGGTAATCATACAATAATATAAACTAAGTTCACGTAGTTACAATATCCACAACATACTTACATTTAAAAAAAATATTCGTTACGGTGTTGGATAAATATTTCCGTATTGTGAAATTACTATGTACAGGGTGGACCATTTATTTGCTGGGATTCTAGTAGGCTATAAAAAGCCAAGTTTATTATTCGAATATAACCAACAATATACAAAATTAAAGACAATTTTTGGGAGATTTGTTTGACATCGCATTCATGAAAATCGGTTAACAAAAAGTTGCAAAATGGTCTAACTAACAAAAATCACAGTTTTTAGTTTTTGGTCAATCCTAAAATTATTTTGAAAAAATTAAAAATTTTCAAATTTTTAAATTTTTAAACTTTTTGAACATTTTTACATTTTCGGAAATTTTTTAAATTTTTAAATGTTTGCAAGCCAGGTTTGTTTTTGTTAGGATTTTAAAAGTCCAATGTTTCTAGTCTGCATTGTTTTACGATTTAATTTTAAATGAAAGTTGTTAAAAAATAATTTTAGGATTGACCAAAAAACTAAAAACTGTGATTTTTGTTAGTTAGGTTTTTTGCAACTTTTTGTTAACTGATGTTTTTTAAATGAGATGTCAAGCAAATCTCCCAGAAAATGTCTTTAATTTGGTATACTGTTGGTTATATTCGAATAATAAACTTGTCTTTTATAGCCTGCTAGAATCCCAGCAAATAAATGGCCCACCCTGTACATGGTTAGAACTCATAAATGACATAAATCATAAAATTATATTACGAGAATACGGCACACGAAACAGTTACTTTCTTATACAATCTCTAAAATTTCCATATCGGTTCACGCTCTGTGTTGTAATTAGTTCCTATACCATGAACTAGTTACTACGTGACACATTTTTAATTCTTTTTTAGAAAAAGTTCCTGCCCGCCGGAATAAAATCGATGACAATATTGATGCGGCGGACGACATTGAGGAAAGTAGAAATGAGAAAATTGCAAAATATGAGGAATTAATCTTCGGACCACTCAAACCCTACGTCCACATTATTCATGCGAGGCGAAAGCATGAAAGGTAAGTATCAAAACAATAACGGCATGAGAGATGATGTAAGAGTGTTGCGCTTTGGCCTTAATTTAAAATTGAAAACCTGTTTGGCTATGGAACAATGGAACATAATTATGTAATTAATTCATTGATTTGCGTGTGTTTCAGGTGGGATTGGGATGACTGACACTGAACGAAAGATGTTTCGAGGCTAAGGAGTCGTGCTTCGGATTTACCAAAAGTCCTCAGTTGAAGCCGACGCGACGAATTTTACAAAATCGAAAATAGATTTATTATTATAGACTGTTCTTTCGACACATTATACGCGATGTTGAGTCGATTTGGCATTAGCCCGTTTAGCCTTTTGTTTATGATTTACTTTATTAGGTTTTATATTGGATTAAATCTTGAATTGTGGAATTTTGAAAAGTTAACTGATCCTTTACACATTTAAGTAATTGCATATTTAGAATTATGTAGATAGTGATCTGCAGTTTTTCTGTTTTGGTGAAACTAAAGAATTATTACGTCATTCTATTTTAGCAGATGATTTGTAATGGGATATTCGGGCCAATGTTTTAGTTTGAACGTCAATATGAATAAAGGCGGGATTATTAATTTAAGATATCCAAATGTATTTTGATCAGAGTTTATTCATCCATTCCATAAAAACTACCACTACATATTCATTTTAGATTAGTAATTACCGATGATTTGTCTATATATTGGTGACAGTTGTGGACGATATTTTAATGTTTGCTCTCAGAGGATCAATTAGGATTTATAATCATCATTTATATACTTAAAATGCATTCTTGTTTTTCGTAAAATGTTTTAATTATAGTTAAGAAAGTATTGTATTGTATACTGAGCTGTATGGCTATTGCAATTGTGCAACAGTGACTTAATAAAGTTTTTCTCTCTATTCAATAAGTCTACTGTCAAAATATTAATTTTTAGATTTTGTAGGAAATTCACATATTTAATTTAATACGACTAAGACTTTGGTCTGAATTAATTTCTGCATAGCAGAAGTTTTTAGTTTTTTGAGTAGCCTCAACCCTCAACCATTTTTCAGAATGGGCCTTAGGATTTGCTACCGAAATTTTTAAAGACATTTTGCTAATGAGAAAATAATTAAGGACATAATATTTAAATGTATCTGTAATTTTGTAAGCATTCAATCGCGTCTGTAGGCTGCATTTTTTAATCGAGGTTTATAAATTTTGAAATATTTTGATACTTTTATGTTTTCAAAAAGTAGTCTTGGATTTTTAAAATCATATTTTTCAAAAATGCGTCATTTAAAAGGATCCCAAAATTAGAAAACAATTATATTTTTTTAAACAAAAAAATCTGTTAGAATTTGAAAAAACTGAGAAACAACTTTTTATGCAATAATTAAAAAAAGTTCATAAATCTAAATTCTTGAATATCAGGTGATTAATTTAGGTAATACAGGATATTTCTACGAAATTTAATATTGCCACTACAAGTTTAAAAAATTATTTAATAAAATCCATACTATGATGTTTTTTGCAACACCGTAGCCGGTAGCATGTGTACGCTTCTTTTGGGATTTTAAAACAAATTGAATTTTTCTAATCCGTAGACTGTTGTCTTAAAAGAAATTCCAAGATTAACTAATTATTAGGAAAGAATAAATTGTTTAATAGTTCGTCAAAGGTTAAAAATTCGTACTTACAATTACTTGAATGAAGGACCTCATTTTAAAAGCAATTTGTAAATATAAGTTAATTCTAGTTTTTTTAAGTTTCCATTTTCAACATTCCGTTCATTATGGTGGATCTCGAAATAGATTATATCCAAATCATTTTCCCGTGTATTTCCTTAGGTAATGTACTTTTTAACGTTCAATCGCAATGCTGATAAAGTTATTACGATTACGATCAGTGCTATGCTGGTTTTTAACTAATTGCAATGGAATTAGGATAATTTCCAGGTTTTAGAAACTCATTTTTCCGGATTTAACAAAGCGTATTACATATTTAGTTAATTTCTTGGATATTCACCAAACTTGACTCGAAATTTAGGCAGATAGAAAATTTCCACGAAGGTAATGTCAACGTAGAATATTTCCGAGTAGGAAATGTCGCGGTCGGGAAAGTGCGGGTATTATTATATTATTATTTATTATTTACAAGGGGTTCAGCCTCATACGAGACTGACGCTGCCCAGGAAAAGTACGAGAAGGAAATGCCAGGGTCAAAAATGTCCGGGAACGAAATGTCTGGTTCGGAAATTTAGGGTTAGGAAATGTCACGGTCGGAAAAGTACGGGTAGGAAATGTCAGGGTCGAAAATGTCCGGAAACAAAATGTCAGGGTCAGAATTTTCGGGGTGGGAATAATATCAGGATCGGAAATTACCGGGAACGATATGTTCGGAAATGTCTGAGTAGGACATTTTAGGGTTGAAAATGTCCTAGAACAATATATTTGGGCACGAAATGTGCGTGAACAATATACTTGGGCACGAAATGTCCGTGAACAATATATTTGGGCACGAAATATCCGTCTGTGTGGAAAATGTCAGTGTAGGAAATTTGCAGGTAGGAAATGTCTGGGTAGGAAATGTCAGGGTAAATAATGCCCTAGTAGAAAATGTTGGGTTAGGAAATGTCAGGGTGAGGAATTTCCGAGTAGGAAATTTCAGGACTGTTAATGTGCAGGTAGAAAAAGTCACGGTTGGAAATGTCCGAGAACGAATTGTCCGGGCTGGAAATGTCCGGGTAGGAAATGTTCAGGTAGGAAATGTCCGGTTAGGAACTGTAAGGGCTGGAAATGCCTGCGCAGGAAATTTCTGGGTAGGAAATGTCAGGGTAGGAAATATCAGGGTAGAAAATTTCAAAGTTTAAAATGTCGGGGTATTAACCCTATGCCCAGGTAGGAACTCTGTGTTCGGGATAGATTTGTCAGGGTTTAAAATGTCCGTGTAAGAACCCTTTGTCAGTGCAGGAAATTTGCGGGTTGGAAATTTTATGGAAAGATATTTCTTACAACCAGAATTTATTGCATTAGGGGTCGTTCATAAATGACATCACGTCAGGGGTAATGTCATTGGGTCTCCTTTGATATTGATGACATCCCAGGTTAGAGATAGCTATTTAAGCAGTGGTTAGGCTAATGACTGAGAGGTCATAGGGTCCAAAAATCTGAGATATTTCGATGGCATCATTCATAGACTACCCTTTGTGGAAGCGTCAAGAAAAAAAGCTTTACAAAAATGCAGGATGAATAACTAGTTTTTGGCAAACTAATAACTAATAATTTAGTGTTGCTCTTTTTGGTAATTAGTTATTTCAAGCTCAGAAATTAACACAGGATATTAAAAAACGTACGCAGATTGTTGCGGATAATAATGGAAAAGCATTAGTTTATAATATTCTAAAATGGGTAGTTATTTAGTTCTGCAGTTGAACATCGCTTTATTGTCAGTGACGTCATTTGTTCAATTTGCAGGGAATTTAAATACAATATTTAGAGAATAATTATTAGAATATAATTATAAATACGCTTAAGCTCAGCAAATTATTTTCAAACGTTATTCATGTACCTAATTTTTTAACCCTAATTTTCTTATTAATGATACAAAAAAGGAATAACTAACTAAGTATAGGCGTTGTGTTTGGAAAAGCAAAAATCGAAATATAAGAAAATTTTACAGGGCTTCCCAGTAAACAACGTCCGGTTTCCTGACCTCCCATACCCCTCCTCAAAAATGTAACCCATACGAAAATATCTTTACCTTTCAGACCCTCTTATCTACCTAAATGATGACATTATTTGTGCACGCTCCCTCACTTGAATAGCCAACGCTTTGTGGTTGTGTGATCGCTGCACAGCTCACAAATTGGGCGAATGCAATGTCTTAACGTTCAAGTTTTGACAGCCAGTAACTGGAAGGAGCGACGTTTGCTGGTCGCTTTGCCTCTTAGGGTTTTCTACGTTATTTTCCGTGTAGCATGTTAGGGCGTCGCGACAAAAGAAAATTGGTCGACGACGTTTGCGTGGCAAAATATTAAATAAAAGGGCAGAGACTTTCTGAAATGACAATCAGTACCCAGACGACCAGCTGCCGAAGAGGAACCAGTCTCTGCTCTGAATTTTCGTCTTTGCAACTTTTTAGTTGAGTTTTCTATGTTTGAAAGTTAAGAATCGTGAAAGGGCTGCAGATTGTTCGCTTCAGAATTTCTGAATTTTGTTTAATTTGGATTTACGAGTTTCAGTTTTGGAATTATTAGTTGTTATTCATGAAAAAGTTGTTTATGGATTTAACGAGACGTTAATAGGCAACAAGTGATTTTTACAAAAGTCTGTTTAGGCAGTTGCCGTGGTCAGAGAACCGACTGTATGCAGCAAATTGAAGCCGAATAAACGTCGCGTTGCTGTCGTTGTTTTCCAGGCTTAACTTTATAAAATCCAGAATCCGGTAAAGTCGTAATTAATATTTAACTATTTTTATTGCAATTTGAACGCTACGTAATTAATTGTATAGGAAATAGAAGGCACAATTTAAAAATTGTTTTTTTTTAGCTATATGCATTTTCAGTAATTAGGGACAAGCGCCTTTATTAGCTACGGAATTTCCACAGTGAACACGCACTATTTAATTATGTATCTACCAGCACACACTATTTTTGATCAAAAAAAGAACACAATAAATCATTTGTCATTTTTTCAAACAATTTTGCATTTAATTTATTTTATTTATTATTTTTATTAATTAAGGGAGCAAATAATAATTTTTCTATTTAATTTCCGCCAAGGGGCCTGTTGCTTCAAAAGTTTTTACTTTGCTTCTGTCCCTTTTTTAAAAGTTTAAAAATCAAAAACCAAAAGCGTTCTATGAAATTCTTTGCTAAAAATTAAAGTGGCGTCACTTTTTCTATTTTGCTTTTTCTTTTACCAAATATTAAAAAGTAAACAACAAAAACGTTCCATAAAAAGTTTTGATTACTTATCAAAAAGTGGTCAAAAAACAAAAGTTTTCACTTTGCTTTTTTAACTAACATGTATAAGAGGTAAATATTTTACTTTGATTTGAGTGTAACAAAAAACATAAAACACTTTTGTTTTCCTATTTTCAAGGAACGCACCCCAGGGTAAAGTAGATAAGGGATCATCAATAAATTACGTCATTGAAAGAGTCGGTGGGTGCAATCATATTAAATTGATGCTATGTCGTGTTAACGAGAGCCATTTATGCGATAGTATGAGATAGGGCCAAAAACTAGGAATTTTAGATGACGTCATTTATGGAAGACGCCTTGTTAATTTAAGGATCCCTCAGTGAGACGTAATCCATGCAAGGATTTAAGCGTGACACAATTTACGCCTTCAACTAACCCAGTTTATTGTTGATTTAATATTTTTGTACCATTTCATAGAAGATGAATTCCAGAAACGATGCTTTTCACCCTGAGCCAGGACCAGGAGACAAATTGTGCGAAGACGTAAGACTTACATGAGATTTCAATAAATGTTTTGCAAATCTAGTTTTAACAACTACTCCATTCCTTACAATACATTTTTTTCGTGATTATTCCTTCGGGGCAGGAACTGACAATTATCTTTAGCTTTACTTGGCTTTCCGCTCAAGACCTGCTAAACTTCAGGCTTGTTAGCAAAAGTTGGCGTGACGCGGCCACCGCCACATTGCTCCGGAGGGATGCCTGCGTTGTTGAGTTGTACGGGTTTCCTCGTAAAGCTCCGCCTTGCTTCTACAAACACCGTGGGAAGAAGACGGATGAAAATAAACTGAGTCAGCTCACCAAGTTAATTTCCAATTCCCCAAAGTTCCCGTCCACGGATTTTTGTATTATGTCTTCTCGCGTCAATCGCACTCCCTACACGCAATTCCTGGATTTATTAAATTTTTTTGAGTTGCATGGGGACAAGATCAAAACATTTCGTCCATTTTGTTGGATAAGTGGCACAGAATTACTGGACATTATTTTTACTAACGCACCCGTTTTGGAGCATCTGGATTTGAGCAGAGCATTTATGAATGTGCGTAACGAAGAGAAAAGCGAAGGAGGAAATACTTTGAAGTGGACGTCGAAACCTGTGTCAATTAAATCCCTCACTCTCACACAGTTTGTTGACTGCGGCCAGTGCACCCAGCATCCTGCCTGTATCGGGCACAATGATGCTGGCAGTGATACGGACGAGCATTGTCACTGCTCCAACAATACAATTGGCCGGGCCCACTTACATCTCCTCCTGTCATCCCCCTCAAAATTAGACTCCATCAAAAACGTGACAATCGAAACGCTAAGATTCGTTTTGACAGAAGGGAAAGGACACCTCGTCCAGAGTTTTAGATACAAACTTAGGGAAGCGCATCCTGCTTCCGCTTCACAACAACTCGCCAAATTTATTTCGCTTAATCCGAAACCGACGCTGTCAAAGGTAATTTTGGACTTGCAGGGTGAGTGTCCCTCTTCGGCTACAATTGTAAATTCACTCAATGAATTCATCCAGTCTTTTAAGGACACCGTTCAAACTTTGGAGCTTTTTTTTCACTATTATCAACGTCCCTGGGACCCACTACTCAACATTCCGCCGATGAAGAACCTCAAATCGTTTACTTTGACGCTTGGAACCTGGTGTGAAGTTTTTGGTGACGATCACGTAGATTCTGATTGTCGCGTGTGCCCAGCAGACAAGTTCAAAAATAATAATAATATTCGGGGGACATTTTTTCAGTTTCAAGATGGAATCTCGGGACAGAATTATTTTCCAAGCTTGATGGAAGTCAGTTTAAATTCGAGCCTTTCAAAATTTAACGAAGTCAGCCCTGTGAGCTTCTTTTCGTTTCGGTCAAATGCGGATACGGAGGTTGGATCATCTCCTTATTGGAACTGCTTGCCAAAAGTTCACATTTTGAAGATTAATAGGATGGATACTGGGTTCACGCCCAGGCCCAGACCTGCCCTGAATTGTCAATCCACTACGAGAGCCTTTCGATTCGCAGAGGTGTTTCCAAATATTCGAATTTTGAAACTCAGGTGTGGCGAAGTGAGCAATTTTTCGAATGCTTTGTGGGCTCTGTCTCCGAATGTGGAATTCATGGAAATTTATGGCATCGAAAGGTATTCATGTTACGGGATGGATATTAATACGAGCCATATTGTCGACAAAGTTTTTACCGGGTTCTCTGACCCGATGTTGCAACATTTACGAAGATCAGCAGCAGGGCTGTCATGTGCAGCGGATGATTCGGAGGAGTGGAAACCCAGACCCGTACCCACAACGCCTTCGATCTTTGATCTACGACGTAAGAATATTTTTAATTTACAACCACATTACTTTTTTTGCCGATTTAAATATTACATGTAGTTTAAATAGGAGCATTGTTCAATATTACCTAATTATTATATATTCTTTTCTACAGGCTTAAGGGAGCTGAAACTTAATTTTGTAGGGAAATGGTCTACTCAATTCGCATCTTCGGTGACTGGCGTCCACGCATTTTCAGAAATGCAAGATACGAAATTTATTATTTCCTACGACCCAGAGAGTTTGTTTGACTTCCGTAAAGGTAATTAATTTTACAGTACTATAATACAGACTAAATTCACGCTTTTTATCTGCAACATTCCAATCAAAAACAATTAATTTTTCTTTGAATATTTAATTCGCAGTATGTAGCAGTTTCATGTAGTTATTTTAATTTCAGATCGCGCTCAATTTTATAGTTACGAAGATGATGACGTCAGTTCGGACCACGACAGTGAGGAAAATGGCGATGACAAAATTGAAAAATATGAGGAATTAATTTTCGGACCCCTCAAACGCTGCCGTAACGTCCACATTGTTCACGAGAGACGATAGTATGAAACGTAAGTACAAAAACAAGAAGGGCAAAGGATATGCTGTAATATTGTTACGCTTTGACCGTTTTAAAATTGAAAACTTGTTTGATTAGAAAACATTACTAATTAATTGACTGATTTACGTGTGTTTTAGGTTGGACTGACACTGAAAAGGACAAAGTTTGAGGGCTAAGGAGTAGTGTGCTTAGACCTACATTACATGCCATCTTTCGAGTCGCTCTGCTCTCTGCTCAAATATTTCACAAAATCAAAAATAGAATTATTATTATCGACAATTGTTACTGCAGATTCCACATGAAATTAAGTCGATTTGGTCTAAGCCCGTTCAGCCTTTTTTTTATGATTTAAACTTTTAGATTTTATATTTAATTAAGTTATGAATTTTTTACAATTTTGGAAAGTTAACTGATCATCTTTTATACATTTAAGTAAATTGGCTATGATGAATTACGTTTTTTTGCTTCGGTTAAATTAAAAATAATTATGTCAACGTATTTTAGCAGATGGTTCGTAATTGGAATTTTGGAGCAATATTTTATATTCTGCATGTTAATATGAATAAACGCGGGATATTAAAAGTTGGAGATTTAAATGTAATTTAATCAGCATTTATATTCATCCATTTGTTAAAAACTACCACTAATCACTTTGGTTAGGTTAATCATTATCGTTCGAATGGTGTATTATTTTTCCAAGTATTGCGCACAAATTCGATAAGTCAACGGTCAAGCTGCTAACAAATTGCTTCAAGACGTCAAACAGCAATTACCGTGTATATTATAATAGTGCGCCACGCCACAGTTGTAAATTAATTGCAAATATTCATCGCAAATATAGAGCAATCATTTAATTGCTAATAGTTTCATTTTCTAAGGTGTCAGGGCATAAATCTGCTTGAAAAAATTTAATGCAAACCAAATTTAAATATATTTGTTTGTTTTCAATTGTGTCTGTAGGCAAATTTTTAATCCTCTTAAAATATTCCAAAAACATGCGTTTTCATTCTTCCATATTTTCCTCCTCTCTCTTTTCTTCACGTATCCATCAAAAAAATGAAAATCCTTTTAAATTTTTCCTTCTTTAGCTTTCTTTCCCATTCTTATTGAATTTACATAATGTGCTTATGTTGGAGTCGGCAGGACAGGACTCGAAGATACTTACAACAAGGTGGGGACATTTCGACTGTCATACAAATTACCATCATTTCAAAGCTGCTAAACCTACAATTTATAGCGAATTAGGGTTTTTTAATTGAAGAATCTTCATATTTTTTTAAATTTCGGAAATTTTAATTTAAAAAAATGGTTTAAAAATTGGGCCTGAAAAATATACATTTTTTGTAATTTTTTTAAAAAAATGAAAATTTTCGAATTTTTCAAAATCTTGAAATTGATTTACAGAAACAAGACTGAGGATTATAAAAAATCAAATTTCATCAAAATCGGATTAGAACTGTAAAAGTAATAGGGAGACAAAGTTTCAAGATTTGAATATTTTTGAACTTTCGCGGATCATTGTGACGAAACAACACAAAATGCATTCGAGTTACTTTGGATATGTGCTATTAAAAAGTAGACTGATTTTTTGAAATGGGTCTCTTTGAAATCTGGGTGCATCATGTTGCGTCATTCCCTTGTTAGTACGAAACAGGCTGAAACATGTGAAATAATATTTTAGGCTACGAAACTGGAGAGCAACCATTGATAATGGCTGTCTGCTTGAGTAAATACTTTTTTTTATGTAGACGACAGAAGTAAGCATTAAGGGATTGCGCATAAATGACGTGATCAAAATAACCTAATTTTTAGGACCCTGTGACCCGCTTGTCATTTGCGTAGCCATAGCTTAAATGGAAAGTCATTACAGTCCACTCTCTACATAGTGTACTTTAGCGGACCAGCAAGATTAGTACACTATGAGGAGAGTTCACTATGTAGAAAGTACAGATTTAAAACAAAATCAGTATTTTACATGAAAACTATTAAAATTCTACTGTTTAAAGTAATTATTGGTTTTAAACAAACCAATCAAAGAATATTTTGATTGAATAAGTTTGCAAATTCGGTTGGATGAAGAAAAAAGTAGTAAACTTTTGAACTCAGTGCTACAAATTTTTAAATTTCTGAAAGTACGCTATGAAGCGACAAAATTTATACATAAATATTATTTAAAATTAGAACGCTATAAGAAGGTTTCCACTATGTAGAGGTACACTATGAAGAAGTATTATAACATAGAAAGCATAGGAGTTTAGCCGGGGATACAGCCTCAGTACGCTATGTAAAGGTATCCACTATGAGGAGGTACGCTATGTAGAGAGTGGACTGTAATTGGAAAGTCAAGTCAAGTCAAGTTAAATATGTTTTAGTTAAGAAATTTGGTGAAGTGCCAAACGTTCTTTTTGCATGTTTTTTAACAGTTCAAAATTTTCAAAACAATTTTTAAAAAGTGCAGATTATTCTATTTACATGATTTTAAAAAGTACATAATGTTTTTACATGTTTTTGACATGTGCAAAACATTCAACAAGAAAAAGATTTTGAGAAATGTAAAATGCTCAATTTAAATGTTTTTTTAAGGTGCAAAATATTCTTTTGGCATATTTTGAAAATCAGGATGTTGTAATTTGGTGTAGATAGTGTATTATTTTTCTATTTAAAAATGAAAATAGTTTATTTTGAAGCTTCACAAGCGAAATTCATTTAACATAAAATGAAAGACTAACATGTAAGTCAAAAATTTACTAACTTGTGATTTGAGTTTAGACTCACGACTCACGATCAGCAGAACTTTATTATATATTATTAAAATGTCTTACTTTTGAGACCTCATTCCTCTTCTAAGGCTCGTGTGCTTGCAGTCTCCCTATCAGTATAAACCTGTAAGCATTCACGATAGATCTGGTCGTGTACAACTAAATTGTAGCTCACATACTTGAGCACGAAGATGACACCATGGGGTATGATGTCTATGACTGCAGTCAGTGGTCGAGTCAGGAGAGATGAACTTCCTGAGTGCATTTTAATTCAGATTTTTTGAAAAAAATATAAAAAAATCGAATTTAGAAAATTCCAGAAATTGCTTTGTAGATAAAACCATAACCATTTCAAAACTGCCAGTTTCATTGAAATCGGACCAAAACTGTAGGAGTTACAGCGTCGCAAACTTTGAAAAAATCAGTTTTTTTGAACTTTAGCGCGCTGCTTTTGAAGCACCGCGCAAAATGCACTCGAGTTACCACACTATTTGTTATAACTGAGGTCCAAGGAAACGTTTCCGGTTATGTTTTTCCAGATCCCGAGAAAACATGGTAAGTTTTTTCCTTGTTAGTATAATGAAATTTCAAAAAACACTCAATAATGTGGAGTGTAAAGCATAAAAGGTTAATTATTTAGGAAAATGTTTTTTTGTAAAGTGCAAAATATTTTATTTGCATCTTTTTGAAATTTGCAAAATTTTTTATTTGTATAGTTTAGAGTAGTGCAAGATGTTCCATTGATATGATTTTGATAAGTGTAAAATCTGCATATTTATAAAAAGTACTCATTGTCATTGCTCTACTTAAATGTTTTTGAAAATTTATGAAAACAAATGTCTTAATAGCATATATGTTTTTGAAACTATAGTTCGTAGAGTGCTTCTGAAAGAATTTTTATAGAGTTCGTAAAATTCAGTACTGTGCGCATATTGTGTAATATATGTACTACGATTAATAATAATAATAAAAATAATAATCAACCCCTTGGGACTCTCAAGAAATCATCCATAAATGATTTAATTAATAAAGTCAGTGGGTCTAATCAGGTAATGATGACATAATTACCGTATTTCCTATTTTAGACCACGGGGTGTACTATTTAAATTCCGTCCTCCCGGACCCGTGTACTAATAAAGGCCCGTGTATTATTACAGACCCGCGTACCACCATATAAAACATTGGTAAATAGACCCGTGGACTATTCAAACTCATACCTCTCAAACCCGTGTACGATTACTGACCCGTGGTCTGAAATAGGAAATACGGTATGTCATGTTAATGATAGCCGTTTAAGCAATTGTGTTAAAGCGATGACATAGGGATGGGTACGTGCTTTCTAGAAGAGCAATAATTTTGTTGACATCATTTATGGACAACCCCCTACACAGAAACTAATAATTTTTTGATTTTATAATTTTTTAGGTTTTATTACACAAGACACAAACGCAATCACGAGCAGATACGCAGAAAAATTTCTCACCAATAATAGGGCGCAAATGGAAACAAAGTGTGTGTATTTCTGGTGATAGTATATTCGTGTATAAAATTATGTAAACAACTTTCTAAACTCTGAGGTTGCCACAATAAAAATTAATGGAACCAACGGCTTTAATGTATAATGATACAATTGCTATTTTTAAAATTAGTATTCATCTACTATGACTTTTGTTTTACATTTTTACACTTGTTTTAATAAACAAGAAACTATTTGAATATTCGTGTAGTGGCAACAACAAACACTAATGCTTATAACATTTTACAAGATTTGTAGATGTTAATTCCTCTGCTACACTTGTAAACGCTGGTGGTTATTATCTACACGAATCTTCGTGTAGAAGATTCCGATCAACTACTTTCCAAGTGGGTGTCATGTAAGAAATTGTACGTTAAAATATTTCTGGTGCAAAGTTTCTACACAGTTGATTAGTCACACCAATTGCCACCTTTATACCTTATAACTACAGTTAAAATACTATACACAATGGTAACTAAATTTTTCAGTGATCTTCACTCGCTTCTGTCCAAAACGCCCATTAATCGATTTAATTTTTGTTGTGCTTGTGAATACATAGGCACTACTTACGTGGCTACCAATTATTACCACCAGCTTTAATTTAAAATTATAGTAAACGGACATATACTTATAGACATTTGTAAATACACACCATAGCATACATAAGCGTGCATTCCTCCCAAAATCAACTGTAAAATATTAAGCGACTCTCGAGCCACAAATTAAGACAACAAATTTTCCTCATTTAAAAGTAATGAGAAGCGACGCAACATTCCTTGAAAAAAAATCAATGAAATTCAACGTCGAGAGCCTCTCCATTGTGTTGAATCCTCCGACTTTAATTCCAATATTTGGAATCGATCGCACAACCCGCGAGATTTCGAGGGCATTGCGCTTGTTCGCACGAGCAACAACCTGAGCCCACCGGTTCCCTTTTCTCCCAAAGCACCGACACCCAGGTGTGTCGCAATTAGAATTTAGAATCAAGTTTTTGTACTCTGTCATCTGCTCTGGGCTCTCTCTCTTAAACGCTTTTTCGTACATCACAACCTACAATACCATATCACAATCAGCTCAAAAAAAATATCAAACAGGGCCACGATTGGTTCTACGTGAACAAATTGGATGAAGTAGAATGTTCCTCCGATGCTTAGAGCGAAGCAGCTCAACTTCTAGTAGAAAATAAGTTCCGCGTTGCATCGGTTGAAAAGCTGAATGAGGATCTGTAGATGACGACAGTGGCGAATCGCACATTGGATTTCATCTCTTTTAATGAACTCCGTCCTCCTAAATCAAACATATGTCAAACTGATTAATGACAAAAATTATTGCCTCCTATTTCAAAACAACTGGCTTAAAACATTAGAAACCACGTACATTGAATTAGTGAGTGATTGAATTCCGAAAGACAGCTCATCGTGTAGGTGTTCAAAAAATAATAATTGGAGATTTACTCCGAAATAGGCGCAGCCCATACCAAATACGCCCATTGAGTATTCAACTGCCCCCAGAATGGGAAAATTCAAAAGTGTCTTGTGGTCGTCGCTCAAAAGTTGGAACAAAAGCTGTGGTCTCGTTGGGTCTGCAAAAACGACCACTATTGCAAAGGTATACCCTATCAAGATCGAAAACGGGTACACAATAAGTAGGAGTTTTTGCAGTGACAGTTTTGATTGTTTTTTTGAATTTCGCCCTCTGCTTAAAATTTTGCTTGAGATCTCATTCCGTACAATTGATAAAATTTCATTCAGCCCATTTCTTAAAGTTTAAGGCAAAAACTCCCATCAGGGGAAATCCAATCAAGTACACTACGTGAATTGAAAAATGGTTAAAGTTTAAAGTTCCAAAAGTTGCTGTGCTGTGGCTGTGGATAAGCGTCTAGAATTTAAACGCCATGTGTGAAACGTTGACGGAATAAATAAGGAAATAACAATTTCAAATTAATCTTTTCAATAGCGATGTTTGTTTAATTTCTTCAGTTTTAAGATTAAAATGGAAAGGGATGATTCAGAGTTTTGAAAGGAATTTAAATGCAAATCAATTCGCGTAGTTTTTACGTTCAGTCAACATTTTGGTTTTGTGTTTATAGGCCGAAAAGAAAATGAAATAAATAAATGGTCTTATAGGGAGTGGTGGTGGTTGTGGTCGCTCTGAAACTGATCAACTGAGAGGAGTGAAGCAGAGGGACTCACACAAAATTAAAGAAGCTAGATGGTTGTAGGCGTCATATGGCCACCGGACGTTTTCCCGTTCGTTTAGTTACAGTTTTAAAGCTCCTCGTTTTGCCATGTAAATTGTAATTTAAAGCCGTTATTCAAAAAATATCGGTTTACGTAGTATGGACAACCTCATGGATGTTACGAATATGCCATGAAACTTTGCACCTACCTAAAGCAGTGAAGATTTTTTTAACAATACATTAAATCAAATTCACTGGAAACTATCTTGTGAAGGCAAATGACACAAAACGACGGAAAGTGGAATGTTTGCTTTGTTTAGTAAGTAGCATAGCTAAAGGAGTCGTTAAGCTCAATTCCAAAGCATTGGGTCAAAGCGGCAAGGATAAATTTCCTGGAAACCATTGTAGTTACTTATACAACAAGTAAGTAGAGCGTCGCAATTTCGTGACTCCCATAAGGTTAAAAAATAAATTGTTCGACGGAGAAAGACAAAGAAACTTGAATTATTTATAATTTCATTACGAGCGAGACATTTAGGTAGTAAACAGAATTGTTTGACATGTTCACAACACATACCTCAACTGTCAACTACTCAACCACTGCGATAATTTAAAGTTGAAATAGCAATAGCATATCAATTGAATTAAATTGTGTTTAGAAACTCGACTCGCTGGGACTTCTCAGATGGGCGTGAAATATCATTTAATATGCTGAGAGTCCCAAAATCAGATTTAGTTTGTAGTAGTTATAGGTTTGTGTAAGCTCATTTATTCCAGAAGCAAATAAACTAGATGATACTTTTCTATACTAAAACATAAAGCTACAGTACAGTAAATCATATAACCAGACGAATAATAATAATAATAATAATAGACTTTATTCGTCAACTGCTTTCATTACAGAAAGTTGCCAAAATGACACAGTATACGGTATCAGGGGATTAACCATATTATGGAATATATTTGTGTTGTACAGAAAAAAATGTAGTTAATAGCATAATTTACAAATTATTATCCGGGGTTGGGTGTTGAATATAGGTGTTGTTGGCATATTTGAGTAGAACCTTTGAGGACTGCAATAACGATGTCTTCGATAATTGCTGTCTTTGGAATGCCGTATTCTTTTAGGAAACTTTCGAAGAAGCTGCTGATAGTTCCGCGCGCTCCAAAATACAGCCCGATTGTTTTAATATTGCGGAGATTGAAATGGTTTTGGAAGTAGGGAATACAGGGGTTATAGATTGCTTGTTTTTCCTCATTCACCTTGGTGGCTTGGTCTTCGTCGACTTCCCATCTTATTGTTGGGTCCAGAATAATTCCATTTCTGGATTGACGGTCGAAGGCTATGATGTCGACTCTTCTTGGAGTGCCTGCTGTTGTGTTGCCGGAGGAAAGGCATGATACTTCCTCAAATACTTCCCATCCCATCTTGGAGAAATGGGACGCTATGATTGATCGAACGGTATGGTGTCTATTGTTTCTCAGTAGCTCGCCCTTGATACACTTGCCCAGAATATGCCCTAGGGTTTCAATCTCGTTGCAGTGTCTGCAGCGGTTTGATTCTTGGCCGTGACCTGGTATTGCGTTGACTAATTCCAACGCTTTCGTAATTATTATTACACAGAAAACCGAGTAGAATAATTCCAGAGGTATTGCTACGTTAAAAGCTAAAAAACAACTAATTCAAAACTCACTGTGACTTAAACGAGAATTTTGTGGTTTGCTTTTTGTCTGACACTTTAGTTTCGTCGTCACCAAAAACATTAACTACGCCGTAGAAATGATGTGGTTGCTTTTACTCACCACTGCGTGCTTAGCACTTTGATTCAAAATCTGAAGAATCAAAATGGCCAATCTCGATTTTTAGACTTTTAACTGAAAACAAAATAAGCTTTCTACAAAAATAGTTAAATGATCCTAAAAGCATGTAAATTCAATGTTTTTGAACTTACAAAATAAGTAAATATGATATTTTGCACTTGTTGTGAATAAGCATGTAAATGGAAAAATGTTTAACATTTGTCTAAATGTTGTAATAAATAAAATTTTAAGAACCTACCATACTTATAACGTTTCTTTGGGACATATGCTATTTTGATTCTAGCTAAAATTAGATATGGGTCATTTTGATTCTTGACAGACGTGTTATTTGATGCAGCGTGGTATTTCTCATCATGCCCCACAAATCAGATCTACCACAAATTAACTCGAGTATGTAGTTTCGTCTCAATCTCAAAGTAGCTGAGTAATAAATTCAAGTCCAGCAAATGCAAAGAAGTGTGTAAAGCGCACAGCAACCGATGCTGTCATTTCTGTTGGCTAACATCGTCCACAAAACAGTCAATTTCGCCGACACTGTTCTTCGTTTTATAACAAGTCAAGAAGACAGAGCCCAACTCGAATTTGAGCTGAGAGTGTTTCACGAGAACACAACGATGAATCGACTATTCGCGGGCAGATCTCGTTACAGACTGTCTTTACATTACATACATTTCATCGGCGTATTTATGTAGATCATTGACGTCAATGTTAGGTACGTTACTTGCACCCTATTCTACATTTAGTTAAATGGCAATTGTACACTACTGCAATCCTTATCACAAGTACTGCTGATGTGATATTCAGCACATTGGAATGCAACGAATAAATAATTCCATAAATAACAGAATGCAGGATATTTGACTTGTTTCTTTTAGATATCTGAGATTTCAGTAATTACATAATTGCTCCTTTATTAACTAATTAAATTACACCGAACCGAAATATTCCCGGCAATGTTCCCAGGAGTCCTGCGCAGTCATAAGCATTTCTTTGTCCGTACTTTGCTCATGAAAACTTTTCATTATCAATGCTTTTAACTTTAATAAAAGCCATTGGGATCTATAATCTATACAGTACTAGAGCCGGATCTCAATTATAAGCCAGAGGTAGGCTCTGTAGTAAATAGAAGCCGGAACGTTATTCATGAGGAGCTTGGCGGTAATTAGACATTAAGGCAATTTCCAAGAAACTTAAGTCAATAGAACATTGAAAGGTTATTTCTCAAATATGCAAATGGGGCATTGAGCACTTTTTGAAAGCATTTATGAATAAAATATATATCACGTTTCGAGAACATGTACATGTAGAAATGTTTCCACTTTTTAGGCATCATGCAAATATACAACATTTCAAATTTTCGGAAAATATGTACATATATAACATTTTGTGATTTTCAAAAATAATTAAATTCAACGTTGAGTTATTTAACAAAACATGTTAAATTGGTCATTTTATAATTTTTAAAAACTGGTATTAAATATTTGGGGTATTGATCTCATAATCTCATTTCGTGTTTTATGGAATCAATGTGGGCGCTTACGTTAATTCTAGTTTAACTTAGATTTTAATGATGTATATATTTCATAGTTTTAGTAGGTCAGGGATCGTCCAAAAATTAATGATGGCAGCGAAAAATCTCCAGCCTTAAGATCCTTTGGCCGCCCTGTCATAAGCTTAAGCATTGCGTAAATGGCTATCTTTCTTTAGTATGACATGTTATCAGTAGTCAAGTTAACCCCATGAACCCTATCGTTGACATCATTTATGAATGATCTCTAGCCTCAAGGACAAAGGAACTATGGAGAAAACTGTTGACAAATTCTTTCTAATAATGGCGGCATTACTTATGAGATAATTACAGCTGTCAGCTAGGTGTTAAAATAGACGTAGAATAAACGTTTTAACTATAAGAAGTCGTCCATAAATGATGTCATGGAAAGATTCAAACATCTTTAGGGCTCTGTGACCCCCTTGCTATGAGCTTAACTATTGCGCAAATGGCTATCTTCAGCATGGAATGTCATCAGTAGCCAAGTAGACACATTTACCCTACTCGTGAAATTTTTTTGGACGATCCCTACATCCCATTATAGGAGCTATAGCTCAGACGGTTACCTTCTATTCCGGCGTATCTGCGTTCGTCTTACGTAAGTAACAGTCGGCGTCTTTTTTCCGGCGTATCTGTGACTGAGACAAAAAAGTGTTATTAGAGGTGAGTTCCTGTTCCTGGTAATGATTAATCTTGTAAGTACGAGTTGTAGTATTAACGTTATGCACAAAGCGTATTTTGTAATTTGAAAACCTCATAGTTAACATGTTTTGCACTTTCGAAAGAGCATAAGTAGCATATTTGGCAATTTTCAAAGAGCGGTAATAAATAGCAAATTTTTTCAAATTTTACAAAACCGTCAATTTTCGGACATTGTAACGATTGAGAAAAAGCGTGGATATTTTACATTTTTTAAATGGCTAAATAGCGTATAATTTTCCATATACAAAAATATTTACTATAACTCTGTGAATTTTCATTATAGTCTGAAGTTGAGAAAAGAAAATAATTTAGAAAGTCTGGACAGTACAGTGATTTCTGGGAGGTACTTCACTGTATTTCCGTACTATTGACACGGCCAAGACCAAGACGCGTAGGATCTTCTCACTCTGATTGCAACCGTGCAACGTGACCATTTCTTTACCTACGCAGTTCAAATATTTCCCATACATCTTCCACAACTGCTACTATACATATGTAATTTAGCATATGATTCTGAAATACACTTGAACACAGGAGAATACTTTTCCCGTTCATTTCAAAGCTCCTTTCTTAATGTTGTGAAGAATGAAGAGAATCAGCAGTGGGTGTTTAGAGAAACTATATAAAAAAAATATACTTTGCAACTAAAAATGTTGATTTTTGTTTTTATAATTTTTTAATTTTATTACAAAAATTTAATCGTGAGCACATACGCAGAAAGATATCACAGCAATAAAGGGCACAAATAATGGAAACAAACCAAAGTAATTAAGTAAACAACCTTCCAAAATCTGAGGCTGCCACAATAAAAAATAATGGAACCAAAACGGCTTCAATGTATTCTGATAATACTTTTGCTATTTTGGGATTAGTATTAGTCTAACAGTTTTTTTTATATATATTTTATACTTACATTACGAAAATTCCTAATGGAGCTTTCTACGCTTACTATTATTATTATACAGTGGAAAGCTATGAAGCTTTTGTTATACTGACGTGCTTACAAAATGTTACCAGCAGCTTCAATTTAGAATTATAGTCAACAGATATACTCATATACATATTAAAACACATACTATAGCACACATAAGCGTACATTTCTCACAAAACCAACCGTAAAATGTTAGGGGACTCTCGAGCCACAAATTCAGACAACATATTTTCCTCATTTAAAAGTAATGAGGAGCGACGCAAGATTCGAAGCAAAGAAATCAACAAAATTCAACGTCGAGAGCCTCTTCATTGTGTTGAACCCTCCGACTTTAATTCCGACGTTTGAAATCGATCGCACAACCCGCGAGATTTCAAGGGCATTGCGGTTGTTCACTCGAACTACGCATTCAGCCCAGCGATTCCGACGTCGCCCCAAAAGGCCGACGCCCGGATGCGCCGCAATGAGAACCATTTTTTTGTACTCCGCCATCTGCTGCGGGATCTTGAACGCTTTTTGATACATCACAATGTACGTTATCATGCAATTCAGACCAACGAAAACATTAAACACGGCAACAATCCGATTCACGTGGACAAATTGGAAGAAAAAGAATGCTCCTCCGATGCTAAGAACGAAGCAGCACAACTTTCAGTAGAAAATCATAGCTGCGTTGCTTCGGTTGAAAAGCTGAATGAGAATCTGCAGATGACGACAGTGACGAATCGCATTTTGGATGTCTTGTCTTTTAGTGAACCCCGTCCTCCTAATTCAAACATTTGTCAAACAGAATATTGAAAAGAATTATTGCCCCCTGCTTGATAAAAACTTGCTTATAAAATTAGAAAGCACGTACATTGAATTTGTGAGTGATTGAATTCCAAAAGACAGCTCTTCGTGTAGGTATTCAAAACATAACAATTGAAGATTAGGTCCGAAATAGAAGCAGCCTAAACCAAAGACGCCCATTGAATATTCCATTGCCCCCAAAATGAAATAATTCAAAAGTGCCTTGTGGTCGTCGCTCAAAAGTTGAAACAGAAGCTGAGGTCCCGTTGGGTCTGCGAAAACAACAACTTCTCCAAATGTAAGCGATATGAAGCTCACAACCGGAAGAGCAATAAGTATAAGTTTTTGCAATGATAGTTTTGAGTGTGATATTGAACTTCGCTCTTTGTTTTGATTTTTGCTTGAGATCTCATTCCGTACAATTGATAGAACTCCAGCCCATTTTTTACAGTTAAAGGCAAACAGTCTCATCACAGGATATCTAATCATGCACAGAACGTGTATCGAAAAATGGTTAAAATTGAAAGTTCCTTGAGTTGTTGTGTTGTGGATGAGCGTGTAGAATGTAAACGCTATGTGTACAACGTAGACAGAATAAATAAGGAAATAAAAATTCCAAATAATTCTTTTCAACAAGGATGATGCTTTCTTTATTTTTCCAGTTTTACAATTACAATCAAAGGGGATGATGCAGAGTTTTAAAAAAAATTTGAATGCAATCCAATTCGCGTAGTTTTCACGTTCAGACAACATTTTGGTTTCGTGTTTTTAGGCTGAAAAGAAAAGAAAATGAATGGATGGTTTTATAGGGACAGGGACTGGTGATGGTCGTGGTCGCTCTGCAACTGAGGAACTGAGAGGACTGAAGTAGAGGGACTCACACATAATTAAAACAGCTAGATGGTTGTAGGTAATTTGGCCACCGGAAGTTTTCTCGTTAGTTTAGTTACAGTTTTAAAATCCCTGCTGTTGCCATGTAATTTAAAGTCTTTATTCATTAAATATCCGTTTAAGTTGTACAGACAACCTCATGGAAATAAGGTGTGTGGTATAAAACTTTAACCTAAAGCAGGGCAGATGTTTTTAACAAATCATTAAATAAAATTCACTGGAAATTAGTTGTAAAGAATGAAGAATCAATAACTGGGGGGAAGCGACACAAAACCACGAAAAGTGTTTTGTGTGTTTTGTTAAGTGGGTAGCATAGCTAAAGGAGCCGTTAAGCTTAATACCAAAGGATTGGGTCAAAGCGGGCAGGAAAAACCGCCAGGAAACCATGCATATAGTTACATACATATACAACTATGTAACTGTAAGCAGAGCTTCAAATTTCGTGACGCCCAAGATTCAAAAATAAATCCTTCGACAGAGAAAGACGAAGGAACTTAAATTATTTAATATTTGCTTATGAGCGAAAGAGTTGAGGTGAAGGAATTGTTTACAATATTCGAACACGGACGTCAACTGTCAACCACTCCGATAATTTAACATAAAAATGGCGTATGAGCTGAATTATATTTTGCCTATAAACTCGTTTCGCTTGAACTTCTCAGATGGGCGTGAAATATCATTTAATATGCCCAAGTAGTTACCTAAACCTCAAAATTACGTCCAGTTCCAGTTTGTATCACAGTTAGTACAGTTTTAAAGCTACGTGCATGTTCATTTATTGCAAAAGCAAATAAACTAGATAATTTCAGTATACTAAATTTATATAAAGCTACAGTATAGTATATAACCAGACGACAAAACAACTCTAACGCTTTCGTAATATTTATTACACAGAAAATCAAGTAGATAAATTCTGAATGTGTTTCTGCGTTAAAAGCTAAAAAACAACTAATTCAAAATTCACTGGAACTTAAGCGAGAATTTTGTAGTTTGCTTTTTGTCTGACGCTTTAGTTAGGGCTTCCCAATAAAAAATGTCCGCGACTTGCTCACCTCCCACATCCCTCGTCAAGAATGTAGCCCATACTGTAAATCCTCATCTTTCAGACACATTTACCTACCTAAATGATGAAATCATTGATGCGCGCTCCCCTACCTAAATTGCCAACGTTTCGTGACCATTTAATCACTGTACAGATCACACATCGTATCGGGCGAATGCATTGTCTGAACGTTGAATTTTTAGCATCCGGTGCCTGGAAAGAGCCAAGTTGGCTGGTCGTTTTGTCTCTTGGCGTTTTCTTGGTTTTTTCGGCATTTTCCAGGCATCGTGTTGCGCAGTGGCGACGAAAGAAAATCGGTCGACGAAGTTTGCGTAAAAAATATTAAATAAAAGGGCAATTTTCTTGGAATTATGATCAGTATCCAGACGACCAGCTGCCGAAGAAGAACCAACGTATTCTCTGACCCTTTGTGAGTGCGACTTTTTAGTTACGTTTTCCGTGTTTGAACGTTCAGAATCTTGAAAGCACTGTAGATTTCGCTCACACCGATGTTTTAATTTTGTTTATTACCTACAATCTACATAATTTACCGGAATTTTGAAAATTTTGCAATACTAGACCAATTTCATCGAGCCATATATCATTCGAAAGCTAATCACCAGTAGAATTCAAACAACGGAATGGGCCTCCATCATAACAAAACGTTTTCAAAATAATGGTCTTTTAATTTTTAAATGCTGCAAAAAATGTGTTGTATGGGTCACAATCAAAAACCAAAAAAAATGGTGTCTGCTAATTTTTAAAGACCTTTCAAATGATATATCATTTGACACAATCCGTTAAAATTTTTTAATTTGCAATTACGTTATTTAAAAACCATTTAAAAACTAATAACGATCGTGCTTCCACACCATATTATTAGCTTTGCCTAATTGTCGCCATTCCAATGATATATCATTTTAGTGTAAATGTATGGAGTAACCGGTCGAAATCGTGAGTTAACACAATAGTTAATGTTTTAGCGGAAAATTCGAAAATTGGAATTTTGAATTTTTTACTGTATTACAGAAATTAATTGTAAATAAGATCGATAGGATAACCAAAAAAGCATTGTGCGGCTTAATTGCTTCTCTTAATTTAAAACACGTAAATTAAAATTAAAATTTGGCGGCAAATTTGAAATGCCTAATTTTGCTGTTAAGGCTGCCATAACGAGTTTCAAATTTCGAGTTATTAGTTGTTATTCAGGAAATAGTTTCTAATAAATTAAAGCAGACATTATTAGACTAAAATGTGATTTTCACAAGTGTGCTGAAGCAGTTCTATTGTGATCTGAGAACCGCCCGTCCACAGCAAGTTGAAGCCGAATAAACGTCTCTTTGCTGTCGCTGTTGTCCAGGCCGAATTATAAAATCGAGAATCCGGTAAAGTCGTAATAGGTATTTAACTTTAACTATTTTCATTGCAATTTGAACGCTACGTATTTAATTCTGTAGGGAATAGAACGCACCATGTAAGAATTGTTTCTTTTTAGCTATTTATATTAGCAGTAGTTAGGGACACGCGCCTTTATTAGTTAAGGAATTTCCACGGTACTAGTCGCTGTTGAATTGTGTGCCTTCCTCTTCCTGCACACACTATTTTCGTTCAAACAAGTTACGCAGTCGGTTATTTGTCATTTTTTTAAACAGTTTTTATTTCATGATATTTTATTGGTTCATTGAGGAAGCAGATAATATTTTCTTTATTTAATTTCCGCCCTTCAACTAAAGCTACTCCAAAAATGAATTACGACCAAATTAAAGTAGGTGAGGGATCGCCAATAAATGATGTCATCGGGATGTAGAGTCAGTGGGTGCAATCATGTATTGATAAATTGCCATGCTAAAGATCAGCTATTAATGCGATGGTAATGGTAAAGCCGATGAAAGATTTAATTCGTAGCGCACACTTTTTACGTGTAGACATTGACGTGTTATTTTTGGTTGTTGAAGGTCGCTGGGGCTTTTGACGTTGACGTCGTCCTTGTCACTATGATGGAGCCGGATCCGAGTGATGTCAATGACATGCATCTTAGGTAAATAGACAGAGCAGTGTGAAGCAGACCACTTCACCAAACAAAATAAATAATTATACATCACGCAATCAACTATGGGGCCCTTGCAGCTCTGCAACAGAGACGATAATTGAAATGTATTTTGAATGTAATTAATTTCAGGGAAATAGAGTTGAATCATTTCGAACTTATAGAGTTGATGTCCGCTTGGCTCCCAAAATTTTTTAGCGGAAGACCAAACTGCACGTTTGAGGTTTCAGATAGTGTCACTAAGAGCCTACGGTACGTTATTTAAAAAATATTATTATTATCATTAAATATTGAATACATTGCATTACTTCGCACATTCTTTAGTGCACCATAAGGCATCTGTTAACACTCATTTTCTAAATTATTTTATTTTATGTAGGGAACGTTTATCGAAGCGGAATGAATTGGTTTTGGGGGGTACAGAAAAGCCGTCAACTTCAAAGAAATTCACTTCTCACCTTGAGCCGGAACCAGAAACCACGAAGAAAATGAAAAGCAAGGATTTGCGATCTGAACATGCTGGGCACGATGATTCACGAGTGACGCCAGGAGACAAATTATCAAATTATGCGAAATGGTAAGATTCGTATGAGACTTTCAATCAAGATTTTTCAAAATTCTAGTTTAAACAGTTGCTCTATTCCTGACAATTCATTTTATTCGTAATTCTTTTGGGACAGGAACTGACATTGATCTTTAGCAATACTTGGCTTTCCATTGAAGACCTGTTAAACTTGAGGCTTGTCAGAAGACGATAGCGCGACGCGGCAACAACCATTTTGCGCCTAAGGGGCGCCTGCGTTGTTGAGTTGTGGGCGGATTCGGAATTCGGATATCCATCCGCCCTGCTTCCGAAAAAACCTTGGCAAGTTAAGGGATGAAGATAAACTGAGTCAACTCACGGAGTTAATTTCTAATTCGCCAAAGTTTCCAGCAACGGATTTTCGCATTCATATTTCACTCATGGGTTTCACTTCCTACACTCTTTTCCCGGATATATTGCACTTTCTAAAACTGCATGGGGACAAGATCAAAACACTTCGTCTGCATAGATGGATAACTGGGAAACTTTTACTGGACATTTTACAAATTTACACAACCACTTTGGAGGGTCTTGATTTGAGCAAAGTCGAAATTTGGGAGTCAGACGAAGAAGACGGCAGCGAAGAAAATTCTTCTAAGTGGACGTCGAAAGCTGTTTCACTTAAATTCATCACTCTCGGACGGTTTGGGTACCCGGGCCAGCAGAATAAAACTGGATTCCTTCGCCTGCTACTGTTATTTCTCCCCAAATTAGGCTCCATCGAAAACATGACACTGGAAACGCTACAGACCGTTCTGACAGAAGGAAAGGGACACCTCATCCGCAGTTTCAAATACCTTCTTCGGGATGGGCATCGGGTTCCCGCTTCACAACTCACGAAATTTATTTCGCTTAATCGGAAACGGCAACTGTCAAAAGTTACTTTGGACTTGGAGGACCGGCGGCCTATTTTTGCTACAATTATAAATGCACTAAATGAATTCATCGAGTATTTTAAGGACACTGTTCAAACTTTGGAGCTTCTTTGTCACTTTTATCAACGTCCATGGGACCTACTGCTCAGCATCCCGCCAATGAAGAACCTCAAATCGGTTACTTTAAAGCTTAGGGCCTGGTGTGGTGAAGGTTATATGGTTTCTGATTGTCGCGTGTGTCAAGCAGAAGAGTTTAAAACCGTCATTGGTATCAGGGGAATAATTTTTCAGTTTCAAGATGAAATCCCCGCACAGAATTATTTCCCGAGCTTGATGGAAGTGGATTTGCATTCGAGCCTTTCAAAATTTCACGAAGTCAGCCCCATGCACTTCTTTGCATTTGAGTCAGATACGGATGGTAGCTCAGCTGCTTAGTCGGGCGTCTTTCCCAAAGTTGACATTCTGAAGATTAATCGGATAGAATTTGGGCCCAGGGCCAGACCTGCGGGGACGTGTTTCTCCCCTACGGAAACCTCGTTGGCCGCAGAGGTGTTTTCAAACATTCGAATTCTGAAATTCGAATGTGGCGAAGTGAGCAACTGTTCGAGTGACTTGTGGACTCTGTGTCCGAATGTGGAATTCATGGAAATTCATGAGATCGAAAGTTCCTTAGGTGGTGGGAGTGACGATGACATGAGCCATTTCGTCAACAAAGTCTTTACCGGGTTTTCTGACGAAATGTTGCGACGCTTACGAAGATCGGCCGCAGGAATTCCGTGTGAAGCGGATGATTCGGGGGATTTAAGCTTCTAGCCCGGAAGGCCTTCTTTCATCTCTGATCTACGACGCATGAATTTTCTCATAAAATTAAGTAATTATGAATTTCTAGACTTATTAGTTAGGGCATTGCAATTATTAGTCGACATTTTATCAAATAAAAAGCTAGCAGGCCAAATACAGACCACAATTCATAAAACCAAAATTGTTTAAGCAGCGGGGATGTAGTTCTCAACGTTATTATAATTATGATTTATTTTTAATTCAACAGACTTGAGGGAACTGAAGCTCGTTCTTGTAGGCAATTGGTCTACTGAATTCGCGTCTTCTGAGACTAGTGTCCACGCATTTTCAAAAATGGAAAATACCAAATTCATTATTTCCTACGACCCGGACGAGATTCCTTATGGCTTCGGTAGAGGTACGTAACTATAAAATAATATAAACTAAATTTACCTAGACTATCCGCAACATACTATTTCAAACAAAATCAATACGATGGTTTAGTTAATTACGGAGTCTGAAATAACTACGCACAAGTTAAGTACCGTAAATGCTCTAATACAACGCGGGTCTCTATTAGAACGCGGGTCTCTAATAGAACGCGGGGGTATCCTATGCTTTAACATTACGGGTCTCTAATACAACGCGGGGGGTAAACCTTCGAGTTTGAATATAACGCGGATCGTTGTATTAGAGCATTTACGGTACTCAAGAAATTATATGACGGAAATACGGGTCACAAAAACCGTTAGTTTCTTGTTTCTTGTAAGAAATTATCGTATTTTATCAGTACACGCTCTGTGTTGTAATTAGTAGTAGTGTGACACTATTGCGTTTTCGGGTATATACCCATACACAATGTATTTGTTCTATGATTCGACAGGCAAGTGAGACGGCACATTGAAAGTACCGCTCGCTGAGCCAGAAATCAATCCTTAACTGTACTATTTGGTCTTTTTGCTGACCTTGCTATGGATATAATACGAAATTCCTGTATGTACTCTATGCAGTGCGGGATTATACTGGCGCCAACCAGATATAGTTTAACTGTTTAAGGTCGGCGAGGCTTTACATCATCTAGCAGCTCCGCCAGTACCAATAGACGGAGCCTTTAGAGCTGTATACCTCGTTCACCATTCCTATATGGAGAGCCTATCCTTATGACGAGGGCCTTATCGTGCATGCTGGGGAGCGTCAGGTTTAGAGGCGAGAGAACGCACGTGGTCCGCATTTGATAGAGAGAGAATGGAGACAGAGGGCATTCCACCCCTAGAAGCACACGGCCTGAGGAGAGTCAGCAGATTACGTCCGCTGATCGTCACTCATCGCTGCCCCCATTCCCCCATCAACCCTCTACCGACCACACGCCCTCCCTCGCCTCCCCCCCTCCACTCCCAACCTCAGCTACGGGACCACACAGTAGGATGCCTCCCCGTGAGAGCAAGGTATTAGGGAGATCTCACTACAACATGCAAGCAAGTGTAATCGATCCTTGACCCCCCCTATCTCTTTTGCCGTCCATTAGCACACGAGACTACCTTGCCCCCCTGTGTTGTAATTAGTTCCTATTCCACCAACGAATTACGACAGGACGTATTTTTAATTCTTTTTTAGATAATGATGATGACAACCGGAATAAAAAAGATGAGAATATTAATGCGGCGAACGGCAGTGTGGAAAATGGAGATGACAAAATTGCAAAGTATGAGGAATTAATTTTTGGACCCCTCAAACCCTACATCCACATTGTTCACAAGAGGCGAAAGTATGAAATATAAGTAGGAAAACAAAAAGGACAAATGACTTACTGTAATATTGCTACGCTTTGGCGTTAATTGAAACTTGAAAACTTGTTTATTTATGGAACGTTATTATTTAATTGATTGATTTATGTGAGTTTCAGGTGGGATCAATGACACTGAACGTACTTACGAAGTTTGGGGGCTAAGGAGTTGTGCGTTGAATCTACTAAAATTCCATATTTCAAACATTTTACAAAATTTAAAATATATCTGTTATCATGGACTATTATAATTACACATTCTACCTGAAGTTTAGTTGATTTGGGTTTATCCCATGCAGCCTTCTGTTTATAATGTACACTATTAGATTTTATATTGGATTAAGTATTGAATTGTACAGTTTTGGAAAGTTAACTGATCATCTTTTACATATTTAAGCAATTGCCTATGATCATTTATGTAGCCATGTTTATTATCTGCCATATTTTTCTGTTTCGGTAAAACTAAGAATTATTATGTAATTTTGTTTTAGAAGATGATTTGTAACTTGAATTTTGGGCCAATGGTTTAGTTTGTACGTTGATATGAATAAAGGCGAGATTATGAATTTGAGATAATCAATCGTAATTCGATCAGAATTAAATTATTCACCCATTCCTTAAAAACTGCCAATATTCCTTTAAGCTTAATCATTACCGACGATTTCTCTAAATATTGTTCACATATTCAATAAGTCGACGGTCAAAATTCGTACTTACGATCATTCCAATGAAGGACCCTATTTTAATAGCAATTTTAACATATTGGTTAGTTCTGGTTTTTTCTTAAAAGTTTTCATTTTCAATATTCCGTTAACCGTTTACGGAATATGGAACACTTCGATAGATTTTAAAAAGGATCTTCGAAGGATTCTAAAAGGAATATTTCGGTGGCATCATTTATGAACGACGGTTAGTGGTAGTTTCAAGTAAACCAGCTTTACAAATATTCGATGAATAATTAATTATGTGTAAATTAATAATACTAGTGTTGCTTACTTGCATTGTGTGTAGTTTTTCCAAGCTCGGAAATTAGCACGGGAAATTAAAAATGTAACAGAATGTTGCGGGTAGTAGTGGTAAACCTTATTAGTATGTAATATTTGATATTTCAAAATGGGTAGTGGTTTAGTGCTGCAGTGAAATATCGCCTTATTGTCGGTTAAAACGTTTGATAAATTTCAAAATAAATATTAATTTAATAAATAATAAATTATTATTATAAAGCGAATAATTATTAGAACGTATTTTAAATACGCTTAAGTTCAGGAAACTATTTACAAGCGTATTTTGTGAACCTAATTTTCTGATTAAATAGTAAAACAAAAAAAAGAATTTGTTGCAAATCTAAGCATACGCGTTTTTTTGAAAAATGAACGTACATTTATGTAATCGAAATAGAAGAAAATGTTGGAGGGCTTCCCAATTAAAATGTAGTTACCTGACCTCCCACACCCCTCTTCAACAATGTTATAACCTTAGGGTAAATCCTCACATTTCACACCCACTACCTAAACTAAGTAATGGCATTATTAGTGCACGGCCCCCTACTTGAATCGCCAGCGCTTAGTGGTCATGTGACCACCGCAGAATTCACAAACCGGGCAAATGGGTTGTCTGAACTTTGAATTTTCAACAGCTGGACTGGAAGGAAGGAGCGAAGTTGGTCAAGAGAATCGACCGACGACGTTTGCGTCACAAATTGTCACAAAATATTAAATAAAAGAGCAGAGTTTTTTTGGAATGACGATAAGTAACTAACTATCCAGACGACCAGCTGCTGAAGAGGAACCAGTCTCTGCTCTGACTTTTTGTCTTTGCGACTGTTTAGTTGAGTTTTCTTTGTTTGAAAGTTAAGAATCGTGAAAGCAGTGTAAACTGTTCGCAGCAGAATTTCTAAAATTTGATTATTTTCTATTTACAAAATTCAATTTTTGTGTTATTAGTTGTTATTCAGGAAAAACTTGCCTATGAATTGAAGCAGGTATTAATAGGCAAACAGTGATTCTTACAAAAGTTTGTTGACGTTGACAAAGTTACCGTGATTAGAGAACCGCCCGTTTGGAACTAGTTGAAGCCAAATAAACGTCCTGTCTCTGTTTTGTAGACTTAATTGAAATCCAAAATCAGGTAAATTCGTACATAAGTATTTAATTTCAGCTGTTTTCATTGATCATTGATATATGAACGTTACGTAATTAATTATATAGGGAATAGCAGGCACAACATTATAATTGTGAATTGTTTCTTTTAGCTATTTGTATTTTCAGTAATTACGTGACAATAAGCAATAAGCGCCTTTAGTAGTTACGGTATTTTCTCAGTATTAGTCGCTAATTAATTATGTGCCTTCCTGCACACACTTTTTGTGTTAAAAAAGTTACGCAGTCGGTTATTTGTAATTGTTTCAAACAGTTTTTTATTTCAAAATATTGTATTGGTTCATTAAGGAAGCAAATAATAATTTCTTCGTTTAATTTTCACCTATGAACCAAAACTATTCCAAGAGTTTCAAGTACGACCAGGTTGCAGTAGGTAAAGTATCATAAGGATGTAATCGGTATACAGAGTAACAGAGTTAGTGAAGTCATGTATTTATAATTTTATAACATAATTATCATGTTAAAGATTAGCCATATTATTAATGCGATGATGAAGCGGATGGCAGATTGTTCGTTAGGAGCACAAACTAGGAATTTTCGATGAAATCATTTATGGACGACGCCTTACTGTTGTATTTTGTTCACAAATCACGATTGTTTTTTCGCTTGTGATTGTGATATCACAATCACAATCACAAACTACAAAAATGGGATTGTGCACAATCACAAGATCATCACAACGAAGCAACAACAAACGAGCACTAAATGATTTTTGGATCGTCCGTAAATGACGTCCCGAAAATAATCAATCTTTTATTGGGATCGTCCATAAATGACGTCCCACCAACTATCATTCCCTGATTGGGATCGTCCATTAATGACGGCCCGCAAATTATCATTCTTTTGTTGGGATCGTTTGTTAAAGACGTCCCCCAAATTATCACTATTTTAGGACCCACATACTGCTCTGTACATTTTGTAAACGATAATTTTCTATATTGCTTTTCATGATTTATGTGCTGCTGCTAAATTTACAAAATGAATAAATTATTATTATAATTTTTTTTATAAGCTTCACTTCGTAATATTTTGTTGTACACACAAATTAAAAATACGTATGTTTACTCAAAGTAGGTGTACAACTAAAAAAAATTTGTCAGTGAAAACAAATTTTTCTAACTGCAGAATGCACAAGTGAATTTAGTTATTGGTATGTGTACAGTGTTATTAGTAGAGTTTTAAGTGTGATATTTGCTCCAGCAGAGTTCAAAATGCAGTACCTACAACACTACAGTTTCTACATTTGACGGAATCAAATTTTAGCTCATTTTGTTTTCATAAAGTGCCATTTCTGTTTTATTTTCAGCAAACCAGCTATTGTTGACATTATCATATATGGATCATATTTTTTGTGAAATTCAATATATATTGCACCAAAAATATGATCATATAAGTGTAAAATCTGATAAAATGATATCATACTTACTGGACAGTAAAACTTTGAATCAGGTTTATATACTTTTTTGAACACCAAAATGTTGTATCCGTAAATGATAAAAATATGAAAGGATTACTTTAACTTCCTCATTTTAGTTCGTTATTTGTTTTACAATTAAATGCGTTATTTATCAAATTCTGGACTTCAAAGGTGTAGATATTCCATTTTGCCCTTTACTGGTGCAGGTAATACATTTTCCTTTCTAGTTATACCATTGTAAGCATGTACCAATAATTTAATGCATTTATCCATTTTGATGGACTTGGGCAAAAACGCGTGTAAGAAACGAATGGACATTGGCAAACACCTCTTCACTGACGATACTATTTTCATGGTGCACTTTGTAGTTTAGTCAGTTATTTTTTCAGTCTTACTAATAATAGTTCGTAGTAAAATATACAGAGAGTAGAGAGTACGACTCAGTTTAAAAGAACACAAAATAAAAACGGAAAACTAACTTTTGTGATCTGAACAGTTGAGATCATGAATAAATATGTAAACGGGAGGGCCAGTGTGTATACACATGCGTGATACTCTATGTAAAAAATAGCGTTTTCAAAACGTGCAAACGATTTCACGGGGGTAAGTGGTTCCTAAATATGTGATAATTCAAGTGAGGTAATTTAAGGACCATCTCAACAAAAGAATGCTAATTTGGGGGACGTCATTAATATACGATTCCAATAAAACAATGATCATTTTCGGGACGTCATTTATGGAAGATCCTAATAAAATAATGGTAATTTTTGGAACGTCATTTATGGATGATCCCAATAAAATAATGATAATTTTCGGGACGTCATTTACGGACGATCCCAATAAAATAATGATAATTTTCGGGACGTCATTTATGGATGATCCCAATAAAATAATGATAATTTGCGGGACGTCATTTGTGGACGATCCCAATAAAACTGGAAAAGTTCCCCTACCACCCCCACCTCATTGTCAACAAATTAGGTTTTTCCATCGTTTTGTTAACAATCACAATATTTCACAATCACAATCCAGGCTGGTAAAATAAATTGTTAACAATGTAAATTGTGATTGTTTTGTGGTATGAAAATCACAATTTATCACAAACAATTGTGAACAAAATACAACAGTACGACGCCTTAATAATTTTAGGATGTTTCATTGAGACTTAATCCAAGGCTTTAAGCGCGATATAACTAATTTACACCTTCGACTGAACATGTTGATTCTTGCTTTAATGCGTTTTATTACTTCATAGAAGATAGACTCCATAAAAAGTGTTCAAAGGAATTTATTTAATGTAAGCGATTTCTTCGGAAGCCTGTACTTGTTGTTTTTATTTGTTGAAGGGCGCTCCGGCTTCTGACGTTGACGTCATCCCTGTCAATTTAATTAAGCAAAAGTCCACTGACGCTGTTGACACGAATCTCAGGTAAATACAAAGCGCAGTGTTTTCGCTATTCTAAATATGAAAATATTGTGTACACTCACCTAGTTTTGCGGGCTTACAAACCAGTTCAACTAACGAAATAAAAAATTACACATTACACATTAATTCATTTGCAGCTGTGCCACAGAGATAATAATTGAAACGTATTTTGAATTTAATTTAATTGCAGCCAGCCCAAAAGAATATTGAATTATTTGGATTTTTTGAAGATAATGTCCGACTGGATCAAAAACTTATCTGGTATGCAATCAGAGCCCACGTGCGAGATTCCAGATGCTTTCCCTAAGCGCTCTCAGTACGTAATTTTTAAATTATTAATATTGTTAAATATTAAATGCTTTGCATCAATTCGTACGTCATGTAATGTACCGCAAGGCATCCGTTGTTATTCCTTTTCTAAATTATTTGATTTTGTACAGGGAAGTCTCCTTGGCACGAAATGAAGCGGTTTTGGTGGATACACAAATACCTTCAACTTCAACGGGATTTACTTTTCACCTTGAGCCAGAACCAGAAACCACGAAGAAACTTGGAGGCGACGATTCGCAATCTAATGATGCTGAGGAGGATTATTTACGAGTGTCGCCAGAAGACAAATTGGGCGAAGACGTAAGAGTTACATGACACTTTCAATAAATGCTTTACAAATCCAGTTTTAAAAGTTGCCTTATTCCCTACAATACATTTTTTTCGTGATTCTTACGGGGCAGGAACTGACATTGATCTTTAGCAATACTTGGCTTTCCGCTCAAGACCTGTTAAACTTCAGGCTTGTCAGCAAACGATGGCGTGATGCGGCAACAATCACTTTACGCCGAAGGGACACCTGCATTGTTAAGTTGTGGGCGACTTCATGTGTAAATCCGCCCTGCGTCTACAAAAACAAGGGGAAGTTTAGGGATGAAGATAAACTGTGTCAACTCACAGAATTAATTTCTATGTCGCCAAAGTTTCCAGCAACGGATTTTAGTATTCATATTTCTCTTATGAATCCCACCCTCTACACGCTTTTACCGGATTTACTTAACTTTTTTAAGCTTCACGGGGACACGATCCAAACACTTCGTCATCAAGGCGATATACCTGCGAAATGCGTACTGGACATTTTGGATATTTACGCACCAGCTTTGGAGAGTCTCGGTTTGAGCAACGCATACATTTTGGAGTCAGGCGAAGACGACGGCGGCGAAGGAAATGCGTTAAAACGGACGTCGAAAGCTCTTTCTCTTAAATCTCTTACTCTTGGAATGTTTGGATATTACTGCGAAAAGCATGACACCCACAACGAGGAGACTGATTCTCGCAGTGACACGCACGACTCTTGCCTCTGTGAAAGCACATCTTACGAATATGACCTCATTCGTTTTCTACTGTCATCCCTCTCCAAATTAGGCTCCATCGAAAACGTGACACTGGAAACGCTCCAAAAGGTATTGACAGAAGGAAAGGGGCACCTCATCCAGAGTTTTAAATACAGTTTTCGGGATGCACGTCGGGTTCCCGCTTCACAACTCACGAAATATATTTTGCTTTTTCCGAAACCGACGCTTTCAAAAGTAACTTTGGACTTGGAGGATCGGTGGCCCTCTGCTGCTACTACAGTTATAAATTCACTGAATGAATTCATCGAGTCTTTTAAGGACACCGTTCAAACTTTGGAGCTTTTTTGTTATTACTATCAACATGCCTGGGAACCACTACTTAACATCCCGCCAATGAAGAACCTGAAATCGTTCACTTTGACGCTTGGAACCTGGTGTGGATTTTTTAGTGACGATCACGTAGGTTCTGTTTGTCGAGTGTGTCGAGGAGACGCGTTCAAAAATATTATTGATATTAGGGGAACAGTTTTTCAGTTTCAAGGTGAAATCTTGGCACAAAATTATTTTCCGAGCTTGACGGACGTCAGTTTAAACTCAAGCCTTTCAAAACTCAACGAAGTAAGTCTCATGAGCTTCTTTTCGTTTCAGTCAAACACGGATGATGGCTTATCTGCTAAGTCGGGCTTCTTTCCAAAAGTTGATATTTTGAAGATTAATACGTTGCATGTAGGGTCTAGGTACAGACCTGCTGTCACTTGTCAATTCTCTACAGAAACCACGTTACTCGCAGAGGTGTTTCCAAACATTCGAGTTTTTAAATTCAAATGTGGCGAAGTGAGCAATTTTTCGAGTGACTTGTGGACTCTTTGTCCGAATGTGGAATTTATGGAAATTTTTGGCATCGAAAGTTGTTTAAGAGGAGGTATCGGCATTGAGATGAGTCATTTTGTCGACAAAGTTTTTACGGGGTTTTCTGAGGAAATGTTAGGAAACTTACGAAGATCCGCTGCAGAGCTTCCATGTGAAGCGGAGGAGTTGTTATTCTCATCCAGAACACCTTCCATCTCTGATCTACCACGTACGAATTTTCTCATATAATAAAATACTTACGAATTTATAGACCCATTAGTTATGCCATAGAATTTATTAGTAAATATAAATATGTACTGTCAAATAAAAACCTGACAGACCAAATAAAGACCACAATTATTATATATAAAAAATATTTAAAAACATAAATAAAATAACATAAATATTAAATAAAATATTTATAAATTTAAAAATAAAACCTAAATTGTCTAAGCAGCGGGTACATAGTTCTCTGCTTTATTATATGATTATATTTTATTTAACAGATTTAAGGGAACTGAAGCTCGTTTTTCTAGGGAAGTGGTCCACTGAATTCGCATCTACGATGACTGGCATCCACGCATTTTCAAAAATGGGAAATACAAAGTTCATTATTTCCTACGACCCAAAGATGTGCTCATCTGGTTTTAACTTCAATAGAGGTAGGTATACAATAGAATAAACAAAATTCGCGGATACTATTCGCTACGTAATATTTAATAAACATGTATTATTACTGTTTGTTAACTATGAGTGTGAAATAAGGAAATAACTGTGTACAAGTTAAGAACTCAACAAATTATATGACAAGAATACGGGCCACAAAAATCGTTCGTTTCTTGTATCTTGTCAGTAATCATCATATTTTATTAGCACACGCTCTGTGTTGTAATCAGGTGCTATTCTTCCAGCTAATTACTACAGGACGTATTTTTTTCGTTTTTAGAAAATGTTGTTGCCAGCCGGAATAAAATAGATAAGAATATTGATGCGGTGAATGACAATCCGGAACATGGAGCTGACAAATTTGGAAAATATGAGGAATTAATTTTTGGAGCCATCAAACCATATGTCCACATTGTTCGCGAGAGGCGATAGTATGAAGAGTTAAGTACGAAAACATTGATGGCAAAGGATATGCTATAGTATTGTTACGCTTTGGCGTTAATTTAAAATTTGAAACATGTTTGATTTTGAAACACCAATAAATAATTGACTGATTTATGTGTGTTTTAGGTGGGATGACTGACACTGAAAGGAAAAGGTTTGAGGGCTGAGGAGTCGTGCGTTGGATCTACCAAAAGTCCTCGGTTCAAATATTTCACGAAATCTAAAAAAAGTTTTATTATTATGAACTATTCTTACCACACATTCTACATAAAATTGAGTCGATTTGACCTTAGCTCATGCAGCCTATTGCTTATGATTTACATTATTAGATTTTATATTGGATTGTAAAATTTTGGAAAGTTAACTGATCATCTTTTACACATTTAAGTATATGCCTATGATGAATTATGTAGATACGGATCTGCTTTGTTTTTCTGTTTCGGTAAATCTAAGAATTATTATTTCATAGTATTTTAACAGATGATTCGTAATGGTAATTTTGGGCCAATGTTTTAGTTTGTACTTTGATACGAATAAAGGCGGGAGTAATAATGTTTAAGATATTTAAATTCCTTAAAAACTACTACTCTTCATTTTAGTTTAATCATTACCGATCATTTTTCCAAATTTGGACTACATATATTCAATAAGTCAACGGTCAAAGTAATAATGTTTACATTTTGCAGGAGATTCACATATTTCAAAAATGTGGCATCTAAAAAAGGTATACGAGGAAAGGGTCAGAATATCAAAATCTGTTTTGTTCTGAAAAAAGCATGTAAAAAAACTAGAGTAGCCTCAACCATTTGTCACAATGGGCCTTTAGTTTTGCTACTGGAATTTTTAGAGACATAAAATTGCTAATAGCAAAAAAATGAAATACATATTTAGATATATATACTTCTAAGCCATCAATTGTGTCTGTAGGCTACATTTCTTAATATCTTTACCAAGTTTTAGAAAATATTTAAGTATTTTGATCCTTACTAATTTTTTCAAAAAGTAATCTCGGATTTTTAAAATCAAATTTGTCAAAAATGCGTCATTTAAAAAAGGTCCGTATATATGTAATCTTCATCGCTGACGCCATCATTACCATCATCAAAAAATTCCATCGTTCACTTTTTCCCTATCGACATGAACACTTAAAAGAAGGGGAACATGTTCTACTCTACACAAAATAATACGAATAGCAGAATTAATTACATATAATTATTAAGTATTAAGTTTGGAGCAACTGGATTTGAGCAAAGCGTGCATTACCAAGGATGACGCTCGTGAAGAAAGTCAGAAAGTGCTTTGAACCGGACGTCAAAAACACTTCTGTTGAATCTCTGACACTGTGAGTGAGTTTGGAGCCCGCTGCCAGTGCCAGAATCCTGCTGATCGCCTTCCCAAGTTAGTAGCTCGTGATTCAAGCGGAATGACTTGTGTATGTAACTACAATGCAACTGACCTCGTTAATTCCTTCCTACTGACAACACCCTCCAAATTACGCTGCATTGAAAACGTGATATTGGAATCACTCCGAATGGTTCTTATCCAAGAAAAAGGACATCTTATTCGGAGTTTTAAATACAAACTTGAAAACGAGGAGACGCTTCTTTTTGCTCCACTCAAGGAATTTGTGGCGCTAAATCCAAAACTGACTAAAGTAACTTTGGACTTCTATGTTCCTTGGCATGCAGAATCTATATCTTCCGTGAATGGACTTCTCCAGTCGTCCAAAGATACATTACAAAATTTAACGATTTCTTTTTGTAACACCTAAGATGTCTGGGATCCTCTTTTAAGCATCCCGCAAAGGAAAAAACTGAAATCTCTTACTTATTGATATCAGGGGAGAAGTTTTTCAGTTTGAAGGTGGAATTTCCGCACAGAGTTATTTTCCGAGCTTGATGAAAGTGAGTTTGATTTTGACAATTCATGGATTCAACCGAGGCATAGCCTCATGAGCTTCTTTTCACACAAGTCAGATACGAGCCGCTCATCTGCTAATTGAAACTGCTTGCCCACAGTCCACAGTTCATAGTTTGGAGATAAACAAGATGGAATAAGGGTCAAGACACACACCATGCGGAACTTGCCAATCCTCTACAAACCCCTCGCTGTTCTCAGAGGTTTTTCAAAGTATTCGAATTTTGAAATTCGAATGTGACGATGTAACCAATTTGTCGAGTTATTTGTAGACGCAGTGTCCGAATGTGGAATTCATGGAAATTAATGGCATCGGCAGTTGGTCAAGTAGTGGGAGGGATTTTCAGGTGAATCATTTCGTCGACAAAGTTTTTATCGGGTTTTCTGACTGAATGTTGGAACATTTACGAAGATCGGCAGCAGGGCTTCCATGTGCAGTGGATGATTCGGAGGAGTGGAAACTCGCACCTACAAAGCCTTCTATCTCTAACCTACGACGTAAGAGGATTTTTAATGTACAACCACACGGTTTTTTTTGCCAATTTTAATATTGTATGTTGTTCACATAGGTGCATTGTATTTCGATATGGTATCTAATTATTACAATATTATTTTTTAATCTGCAGGCTTAAAGGAGCTGAAGCTGAAGTTCGTTGGGAAATGGTCTACTCAATTCGCATCTTCTGTGACTGGGCTCTACGCATTCTCAAAAATGGAAAATACAAAATTCATGACAATATGAACAACAATTCACGTATACCCCGCTAACTTGATCTACACGCTGGCCTTCCTTTGGATCAAGTATATAATACTACCAGACGACAAAATACTTCCAACGCTTTCGTAATAATTATTACACAGAAAACCTAGTATAATAATTCCAGAGGTAGTTATTGCTATGTTAAAAGCTATAAAAACAAATAATTCAAAATTCACTGTGACTTAAACGAGAATTTTGTAGCTTGCTTTTTCTCTGACGCTTTAATTTCGTCGTCACCAAAAACTGAAACGACGCAGTAAAAATGATGCGGTTGCTTTCCCTCACCACTGCGTACTTGGCACTTTGATTCAAAATGTGAAGAATCAAAATGTCCAATCTCGATTTTTAGATTTTTAACTAAAAACAAGTTTTACACTTGCAAGAGTAATACAAAATCCACAACTTCTACAACAATGGAACCTTCTCCAAGAAGCTGTAAATCGGCCAGTGGTTCGCCAATTGTTTAAGATTTTAACAATTCCATTGGTTCTGAGCGACAATTTATTAACAATTCTCACGTATTAGTTTATTCTTTTTTTATTGTAGTTTGCATACTGCACATAGGGAAAATTTTCATGAATAGCGGCAAAATTATATGTTGGGACCTGTTATTTAAAATATACTAAAATTCTTCATAATTTTTAAAACAAAGAGATACATATAGATGAACTTCAGTGCAAAATTTGGGAACAATTGAAGAGTTAGTTGGCAAAACGGGATAAGTCCATTTTTTTCAAAAATAAGATTATTTGTGTTATTTGTTCTATTCAACTAGATACATTACTGTGTTGAATGGTAAAGGTCAAAGTTCAACCAAAGCAATTTTAAAAAATAGCCCCAATTTCGTTTTTTGGCAAAACGGGATAAGTCCATTAAATAATTTTTGGCAAAATGGGATAAGTCCACCTAAAACCTGCATTTCTGATTTAAATTTGGTTTTTAAGTATTTTCGTAGTTTGTAGAAGACAATTGCCGTGCGTTCATGTTTTTATGCAAAGAAAGATAAAAAGTTAAGAAAAAGTTTGGTTTCACACAAAACGATTAAAATTTCATGTCACGGACTTTTTACCCCCCCATGTTAAGTTATTGATTTTTTGGCAAAACGGGATAAGTCCACAAATTTAAATTTTTGGAAATGTTCTAAAATATTCAAAAGTCGGCCTAGAATTATGAAACTACGAGTAATTACGCTTCGTTAGACGCAGTACCTGTAGAAAAAAATTGAGTTACAAAAACGCAACCTGTCACCACTTATTCGTTTTTCGTTGTTCCTGTAAAATTTGCTTCGATGGACTTATCCTGTTTTGCCAAAAAACTCTTCAATTGATATGACCGTTTGCGTGCAAAAAAATGATATGTGAAAATTTTTATCATGGCTTTAATGGCGAAACATAGATTTTTTATGCTGATTGCAGGATGGTCGTTTTCAACATACAGATGTAATGTAAGATTTATTCTACTCAGAATTAAATGGGCTTTCACCCTTAAGTGCGAACGAAGAAAAATTTTTTCAAAATCTGTCGCGCGCGAATTTCAAAAAACTGAATTTTTAAAAAAGTTGATTTTTTTTTATTTCTTCTTAAATCTTTGCCGCGCTGTAGCTTGTACAAATCTTGTTTGATTTTCAAAAAAGTTAAAGTTTTCTGATCTCTAAAACAATATCTAAAAAGTAATTTCTGGATTTTTGATAACTCGAAAAATGTTATGTTCAAATAAAAATGTTGTAAAATTCAAATTTTTTAAAATTTGAAAAAAAGCAATATATTTTAAAATACATTTTTTTTTGAATTATCAAAAACCCAGAATTTACTTTTTAGATATTGTTCCAGGGATCAGAAAACTTTAAATTTTTTGAAAATCAGACAGGATTTGTACAAGCTACAGCGCGGCAAAGATTTAAGAAGAAGTAATAAAAATCAACTTTTTTAAAAATGCAGCTTTTTGAAATTTGCGCGCGACAGATTTTAAAAACATTTACCTTCGTTCGCATTTAAGGATAAAAGCCCATTTAATTATGAGTAGAATACATCTTACATTACATCTGTATGTTGAAAACGACCATCCTGCAATCAGCATAAAAAATCTATGTTTCGCCATTAAAGCCATGATAAAAATTTTCACACATCATTTTTTTGCACGCAAACGGTCATATCAATTGTTCCCAAATTTTGCACTGAAGTTCATTCAAATATGTATCTCTTTGTTACAAAAATTATGAAGAATTTTAGTACATTTTAAATAACAGGTCCCAACATATAATTTTGCCGCTATTTATGAAAATTTTCTCTATGTGTACTGTTATTAACGTGGACCTCAAAATAGATTGTATCCACACGATCTGTGTATGTATAGTTTTACGCAGTCATAGTATATAGGTGGTACATTGTGGATTCTATATATAACTAGTACTATCACCTCTACATTAGCTAATTACTATGATACTTGCAGTTTTGGGATTCTCATACTTGCATTTAAAAATTGATTTCTGGAAATTTTTAAATTAGACTTTTTATTTTTTTTCCAAAAAACCTAAGTTTAAAAATTATTTCTTAAAAGAAAGGCATGTGAATAATTTTTCAAAAAATGTGAATTTTTATGTAAGCACCTACTTTTCTGATTAGTGAAGCAAAAAAATTAGTTTTAAATCCAAGCATAGGCGTTGATTTTGAAAATGAATACAGGTAATCGAAATAGAAAAAAATGTTAGAGGGCTTCGCAGTAAAAAACGTCCGGCTTCCTCACCTCCCACACCCCTCGTCAACAATGTTACCCATAGGGTAAATCCTTACTTTTCAGACCCACTTACCTACCTTAACTATGACATCATTATTGCACGCTCCCCTACTTGAATAGCCAACGCTTCGTGACCATTTGATCACTCTACAGGTCACACATCGGGCGAATGCATTGTCTAAATGTTGAATTTTGAGTTTGAGTCCAGTGCCTGGAAAGAGCGAAGCTGGCTGGTCGTTTGGCCTCTTGGCGTTTTCTTCATTTTTTCGGTATTTTCCAGGCAGCGGTTTGCGCAGTGGCGACGAAAGAAAATCGGTCGACGACGTTTGCGTAAAAAATATTGAATAAAAGGGCAGAGTTTTCCTGGAATTGCGATCAGTATCCAGACACTCAGTAGCCGAAAAATAACCAGTCTTTGCTCTGACTTTTCGTCAGTGCGACCTTTTAGTTAGGTTTTCTCTGTTTGGAAGTTAAGCATCTTGACAATTCTCTGGATTATTTGCACCCGAATTTCTGAATTTTGTTTAATTTGAATTTACGAGTTTCAGGCTTATTTTAGTTTCAGGCGAGTTATTAGTTTTGATTCAGGAGAAAGTTCCCTATTAATTGAGGCAGACATTATAATTATTGAAAACGTGATGTTTACAAAAGTTTGTTGAAGCAGTTGTCGTAACCAGAGAACCCTCCGTATGGAGCAAGTTGAAGTTGAATAACCGTCGCGTTGCTGTTTTCCGTTTTCCAGACCTAATTATAAAATCGAGAATCCGGTAAAGTCGTAATTAAGTATGTAATTTCAACTATTTTCATTGCAATTTGAGCGCTACGTGATTAATTCTATGGGGAATAGAACGCACCATATAAGAATTGTTTCTTTTTAGCTATTTGCATTTGTAGTAATTAGGGACTAGCGCCTTTGTTAGTTAAGGAATTTCCGCGGTACTAGTTCCTATTTAATTATGTACCTACCTGCACACACTATTTTTGATCAAAAAAACGACGCAATCAATTATTTGTCATTGCATCAAAAAGTTTTTTATTTCATAATATTGTATTGGTTTATTGAGGGAGCAAATTATTTTTTTCATTTAATTCCCACCTACGAACTAAAATTATTCAAAGAGTTTCAATTGCGACCAGGTCAAAGTCATTGAGGGATCGCCCATAAATGATGTCATCGGTTAACAGAGTCAGTGGGTGCATTCATATGTTGATTTAATGTTAACGAGGCGAGGGTCATTTAAGCGATGGTAAAGCTGATGACAGAGTGCTCGTAGGGCGCAAAAACTAGATTTTGGGATGACGTCATTTAAGGACGACGCCTTATTAATTTTAGGATCCTTCAGTGAGACTCAATCCATAATGGCTTGAAGCGTGGTACATTTTACACCTTCAACTAAACATGTTGATTCTTGATTTAATGTTTTTTTATTATTTCATAGAAAATAGAATCTATGAAACGTATTAAAAAGAATTAATTTAATGCAAGCGATTACTTCCAAAGCTTTTACGTGTTGTTTTGATTTGTTGAAGGGCTCTCTGGCTTCGGCCGTTCGCGTCGTCTCTGTGACTGTAATGGAGCAAAAGTCCACTGACGCTGTTGACACGAACCTCAGGTAAATACAAAGCGCGGTGTTTTTGTTATTCTAAATATGAAAATACTGTGTACACTGACCTAGTTGTGTGGGCTCACATACCATTTCAACAAACAAAATTAAAAATTACAACTTTTACGCAATCAACTGTGGGGATTTCTCAGCTGTGCATCAGAGATGATATAATTAAAATGTATTTTTAATTTAATTCATTGCATCCATCCCAGAAGAGGGATAAGACTATCCGATTTTATGGAGCTAATGTCCATCTGGTTGGAAGACCTCAATGATCCTAAACCTTCGAGGCCAAGGTTTCAGATTCCAGATAAATTCGCTAATAGATCCCAGTGCGTAATTTTTAAATTATTATTATTAAAAATTACAATACCTTGCATTAATTCCTGCATCCTGTGATGTACCGTAAGGCGTCTGTTAAAATTCCTTGTCTCAAATTATTTTATTTTGAATAGGCCAGACGCATTGAATTCGAATGAAGCGGTTTTGGGGGATACGAAAATGCCGTCTACTTCGGAAGCAATAAATTCTCACCTTCAGCCAGACCCAGAAACTAGGAAGAAAGTTAAACTCAACGATTCCCAATCAAAAGATGTGGAGGATGATTTACGAGTGGCGCAAGGAGACAAATTGGGCGAAGACGTAAGAGTTACATGGAACTTTCAATAATTGTTTTATAAATCCAGTTTTAGCAGTAGCTGCTTTCCTTACAATGCATTTCTTAATTAATTCTTTTGGGGCAGGAACTGACACTGATCTTTAGCAATACTTGGCTTTCTGCTCAAGACCTGCTGAACTGTAGGCTCGTTAGCAAAAGATGGAGGGACGCGGCCACAACCACTCTGCGCCGAAGAGATGCCTGCGTTGTTGAGTTGCAGGCGGAACCGGATTTGGATCCGCCCTGCGTCCGCAAAAGCATTGGCAAGTTGAGGGAAGAAGATAAACTGAGTCAACTCACAGAGTTAATTTCCCTTTCGCCAAAGTTTCCAGCAACGAACTTTTGCATTCATACTTCACTTATGACTTTCACCTCCTACACGCTTTTCCCAGATTTAGTGAAATTTTTCAAACTGCATGGGGACAAGATCAAAACACTGCGTTTTGAAGGCGATATAACTGCGAAATGCGTACTGGACATTTTACAAATTTACGCACCTACTTTGGAGAGTCTCAATTTGAGCAAAGTATACATCAAGGAGTCAGAGGAAGATGACGGCAGCGTAGAAAATGTTTTGCAATGGTCGTCGAAAACTGTTTCACTTAAATCTCTCACTCTTGGATCTTTTGGAGACTACTGCAACGAGGACAATGATGCAGACAGTGACAGGCAATTATCTTACGAAAATGAGCTCATTCGTCTCCTCTTGTCATCCCTCTCCAAATTTGGCTCCATCGAGAACGTGACCCTAGACACGCTACAGATCGTTTTGACAGAAGGAAAGGGGCACCTCATCCGGAGCTTCAAATACTCTCTTTGGGAAGCACGTTCGGTTCCTGTTTCGCAACTGAAAAAATTTATTTCGCTTAATCCGAAACCGAATCTGACAAAAATAACTTTGCACTTGCAGGGCGAGTGTCCCTCTTCTGCTGCAATTGTAAATTCAATGAATGAATTCATCGAGTATTTTAAGGACACAGTACAAAATTTAACGATTTTATATTTTCATCATTATACGTTTTGGACCCCACGAGTTAAAATCCCACCAATGAAGAAACTGAAATCGCTTAATTTGCGGCTTGAAAGCTGGAGTGGAATTAGTGGTGAAGATCCAAGATTTAGATGTGGAGCTTGTGGAGAAGATGTTGAAACTAATTCTGATCTCAGGGAAGCCATTTTTCAGTTTCAAGATGGAATTTCCGCACAGAATTATTTCTTGAGCTTGTTGGAAGTCAGTTTGGATTTGTTCGATTATGGATTCAACCGAGGCAGCCTCATGAGTTTCTTTCGATTCAAGTCAGATACGAGCAGCTCACCTGCTAATTGGAACTGCTTGCCCAAAGTTGACATGTTGAAGATAAACAAGATAGACGCAGGGTCAAGACACAGGCAAGTCGGAAATTGTCTCCCTGCTACAGAACCCTCGCTCTTCTCACAGGCTTTTCCAAATATTCGAATTTTGAAATTCCAATGTGGCGAAGTGAGCAATTTGTCGAGTGCTTTGTGGCGTCTCTGTCCGAATGTGGAATTCATGGAAATTTCTGCCATCAAAAGTTACTCAGGGGGTTGGACCGACGTTGAGATGAGTCATTTCGTCGACAAAGCTTTTACCGGGTTTTCTGACGGAATGTTGGAAAACTTACGAAGATCGGCAGCAGGGATTCCGTGTGAAGCAGATGATTTGGAGGATTTAAATTTCGAACCCGAAAGGCCTTCAATCTCTGATCTACGACGTATGAATTTTTCTATTTAATTAATTATAATTACATATACATGAATTTCTAGATTCAGTAATAATTATATCATTAGCATTATTAGTAAAAATATTATCAAGTATGAAAGAACTGACAGACTAAACGTGCGATCCAATTCATAAAACCAAAAATCGTATGAGCGAGGCTACATAACTCTTTGCTTCACCATATTATGATTATTTTTGATTCAACAGATTTAAAGGAACTGAAGCTCAAGTTCATTTGGGAATGGTCTACTGAATTCGCATCTTCCATTACTGGCGTCCACGCATTCTCAAAAATGGAAAATACCAAATTCATTATTTCCTACAACCCAGACGAGATTCCATATGGCTTCGGTAGAGGTAATTAAACAATGATATAAACTAAATTCACGTACACTATCCGCAACATACTATTTAAAAAAAAATCATTACGATGATATAGCAAATTACCTACAGTTCCTATTACTCCAACTAATTGCCACGTGACGTATTTTTAATTCTTTTTTTAGAGAACGTTGATGACAGCCGGAATAAAATCGAAGAGAATATTGATGCGGCGAACGACAATGAAAATGAAGATGACAGAATCGCAAAATATGAAGAATTAATTTTCGGAGCCATCAAACCCTACGTCCACATTGTTCGCAAGAGGCGATAGCATGGAGGGTAAGCACGAAAACAATGATGGCAAGGGATATCGTCTGTGAAGAACCAAAATGACCCATATCCAATTTAAGCTACATTCAAAATGAGCTATGTCATAAAAACAAAATGAGAAACATGTGTAAAATAGTAATTAGGAGCTTTTGATAAACGTAAAATGTTTTACTTTCATGTTTTTCGACAATGCAAAACGTCCTATTTGCATGTTTTTGAAAAGGTGCAAAATGTTCTAATTAAAAGGATTTTGAAAAGGTGCAAAATGTTCTAATTAAAAGGATTTTGAAAAGGTGCAAAATGTTGTATTTACATATTTTTGAAAAGGTGCAAAATGTTGTATTTACATATTTTTGAAAAGTGCAAAATGTTCTAATTCAATGTTTTTAAAAAGTGAAATTTTGTAGTTACATATTTTTGGAAAGTGCTCAAAATTGTATTTAAATGCTTTCAAGACATATATTGGAATATTTTTGTAGATAGTGGATATTGTTTTTAGCTAATAATAGATATGGGCCATTTTGGTTCTTCACCGACGATATGCTGTATCATTGTGACGCTTTGGCTTTAATTTAAAATTGAAAACCTGTTTGATTATGGAACATAATTAATAAATTGATTAATTTGTCTGTTTTAGGTGACTGAGACTGAACGGAACAAGTTATTGCTGAGGAATGGATGGAATGGATGGAATGGCTGAGGAATCGTGCGTTGGATTTACCAAAAGTCCTTGGTTCAAACATTACGCAAAATCAAAAATAGATTTATTATTAAGAATACGAATTAAGTTGGTTTGGTTTTAGCCTACAGTGCCTTTTGTTTATGATTTACATTACTATGTTATTTTATATTGGATTAAGTATATTGAATTTTGCACAATTTATTTTGAAAAGTTAGCTTATCATTTTTTACACATTTAAGTAAATTGTATATTCAGAATTATGTACATAGTGATCTGCCATGTTTTTTTCTGTTTGGCTAAAACTATAGGAATTAATATGTCATTGTCTTTTAGCAGATGATTCGTAATTGGAATTCCGGGTCAATGTTTTAGTTTGTACGTTAACATGAATAAAGGCGGGATTAATAATTTGAGATTTTTAATCGTAATTTGATCAGAATTTATTTACCCAGTCGTTAAAAACTACTATACTACTCACTTTGGTTAGACTAAATATTACCGTTCGAATGGTGCTTTAATAACTCTTCAAAAAATATTTACAATAAAATTATACCCCAATGGTACACCAAGCACAGTAGGTTTTGTAAATTAATTTTTACAATAATATTCATCGCAAATACTGAGCACTAATTAAATTTTTTATTGTTTCATTTTCTAGGGTGTCATAGTTTCAAGTGAAATAATTAGTAGAATGCATTTCATTCATTAGTTTGTGGGCTATACTGAGTACACAATTAGTCACACATTAGTGCGTGATTTACTATTGTGCCGCTGCTATAACTATGTATCTATACTGTGTTTATCCTTTTAATTTGATTTGAAATAATAACCTATTTAATTTTGCTGAGTGATGTTGATTACGGTTAACGATGCTAACTATTTGTCTTAATAAGTGTATTTACTTTGTGAATACAAACAATGGAATTTGGAGCTGAGCCTCAATTGCATTAGAATTTTGATTTCATCCAAATTCCCAGAGTTTGATTCGTCATTCATCCAACGACTGCAATGACTGCGCTTTTGATTGTCACCGAGTGTGTTCAAATAGTAATTTTTCCAGTATTTTGACCCTAACTAATTTTGTATTATAGGATTTCCAATCTAATGCTATTTGCCCACGTACAAATAGCCATGACAGTTGACAGCGCGTATTAGTATTCTTCTACACTTTTTGATTAATATTTTCAGTAATTATATAGGAAAATAAATACCTACCTGTAATTTTATTGCCTTCATACAAATGAAGACCCCAATAGTAGTCAGTTCACTCCCATTAAAAAAATCCACCTGTTTCATATTAGTTGCATTAGCGTCATTACCAATTTTAGTGATTTTCTACAACTATGAAATAATTTCTATACCAATCTCACAGATCACAAAGCATTTGAATCGAGTTCGTAATAATAATTGGAAAGGGTACAAGCAGGAATATCCTAATACTGTGACAACTGCTTTTAACTTAAACGAGGGAAATGACAGTGATGAAAATCAAAGCAGTGAAATTAAAACTAATTATGCTAATGGCCAAAGGGATTTAAACAGATCTACCGATAAAAGACTGATTGACACTCCTGGCTGTTTTCTTCCCGAGACCGTTTTACTTCCCAAAACTTTTTCTATGAAAAAAGACAATGACCCTAATTGCAGTTTTGAAAAAAGGCTTGTGAGCATCGATGATACAAAGGAGGTAGCCAATAGTTTCAAATTTTAAAATATCAAACTTAATTAAGCTTCTACTATGAAAAATAAAAATAAAAAAAGAATATTAAGGATGTCGCCCCTCTGCTTTGTCATGTGACATACCGTCTGTGAAGAACCAAAATGCCCCCATTTGCATTTTCAGCTAAAAACAATATCAACTATCTACAAAAATATTCAAATATGATTTGAGAGCATTTAAATAAAACATTTTGCACTTTTCAAAAATATGTAAATACAACATTTAGCACTTTTCAAAAACATGTAAATACAACATTTTTCACCTTTTCAAAAACGTGAAATTATAATATTTTGCACATTTTTAAAAACATGTAAATAGAACATTTAATGTTTTTTAAAAACTCCTAATTAACATTGTAGGCATGTTTTTCATTTTGTTTTCATGACATTTAACTCATTTTGATTGTAGCTTAAATTAGATATCGGTTAATTTGGTTCTTCACAGACGATATATCATTTTTATTTTACAGGTAATAAGCCTGGTTGAAGATGGATTTAGGAACGAGTACAATTGCACTGTTATTGATATCATCAGACATCCTCAAAAGGACTCGTTCGCGTAAGAATATTCCTAATTTAATTCAAGTTTATGAGGCATAACAAACAATAAGGCGCTGTTGTTTCATTTTCAGCTTTGGCGATGAAGTAGCCATAACAGAGACATTGAACATCCGTCAAAAAGAGCTATTTGCAACAAAATGCGGACCCCACATCAACTTCGACGCACACTTTCCAATAAAGCCAGAAATTCAAGAAAAACTCGACTTCTGGAAAAGCAAAGAAAACCCTTTAAGCGTTTTATTCATGGGTTTCGATACAACTTCTCGATCTCATTATCACCGAAGCCTTGTGAAAACCCTTCCGCTCATGACAAAAATGGGATTCGTGGATTTCAAGGGTCACCATTCAGTCGCACCGTACACCCTTGAGGCTTTCCTGGCATTTCTTGTTGGTCTCACTACCGACGAAGTTCGTGGAAGTTGTGCCGCCAGCTGGTCCTCGTCTTTGCACACGTGCCCTTTGATTTGGAAGTCGTTTGACCTGAACAAGTTTATTACGATGTACATTGAGGACGGGTCGCAGACTTTCAATTGGGGTGGACAGGGTGGCTTCCGCGAGAGACCCACTGACTACTACCCGCACCCTTTATTTGGGGCCGTTGGGAGTCTTCGGGGGAAATATAATGACACAAAGCACGGCAGCTGTATGTCCACAATGAACACTCAACAGTTTATGCTTGACTACAACATCCGATTTCTTAAGAAATTTAAAACTACTCCGTTCTTCAGCTTCACCTGGTTTTCGAATCCTTTCCATGACTCACCTTATTCCCTTTACGGATTTGACGACCAATTCGTAAAAATTTTCCAGTTTTTAAATTCACCTGAATCAGCATCACTAAGGGAAAATACGCTGATGATCTTGAATGCTGACCACGGTGGCAGAAGCGGGGATTTTGTGAAGACGGGCTACGAAGGTTTTATTGAGCGGTCACTCCCGGGACTTTTCATCCGGGTGCCAGAAAACTTGGTAAAACGACACCCAGAATTTGATTTTGCTCGGAATATAAAAATCAATAGTGAACGCTTAACCGGTGGCTTCGATATCCACCACACACTCCTTCACTTACTGCACATGCAAGATTTGAACATTCTTAGGGCCAAATCATCACCTCCATTTAGGCCCGTTCTTTTTGACAGATCCAGTTTATTTGTTCCAGTGAGTGACCAGCGGAGTTGCAGTGATATAAAAGTTATGACAGGCAACTGCATCTGTAATACGTCAAGCCAATCCTTCACGATTGACAATCCCTTCTTCACGAATAAACTTATTAATTTCGCAATCGAGGAACTCAACAATAAAATCAATTCCAGTAAATACAGAGATGTGTGTAAAATATACAGCAAACCAATGTTGTCATTTCTACTGGCCAACATCATCCACAAAACTACCAAGTTCACAGACACTGTTCTGCGTTTTGTCACAAGTCCAGACAAAGCCCAATTTGAGGTTCAGCTGAGAGTGTTTCACAAGAACACAACGCTGGATCGACTGAAACTGGAGAGGATCGGTCCCTTTAACAGACTAAATATCTACGGTAGCAGCAGTTGGTGTGTTGATTTCGTTACTGATGACGACAAGCGGATGAAAGAGATTTGCAGTTGCAAGAGCAAGAAAATTTCGCGATAAGTCCATTTTTTTTAAATAAAAATAATTCGCATTACTTCTACTATTCAACTAGATACTTCACTGTTTTGAGTAGTTAAGGCCAAAGTTCAACCACAGAAGTTTTTTAAAATAGCCAGAATTTCAGTTTTTGGCAAAACCTGATAAAGTCCGCATTAAATTATTTTTTGGCAAAATGGAATAAGTCCATCTAAAACATGCATTTGTGATGTAAACTTGGGTTTTGAGTTTTTTCGTAGTTTGTAGAAGACACTTCATGAATGGTTTGTAGTTATGTCATATAAAATGAGTTAAAACATTAGGTTATTAATTGCAATTTTATAATTTATTAAGCAATAAAACGAGATTCTTTTGAGAATACATTTTTTACTTTCTTCAACTTCATAGCTTTTTTACTCAGTTAAAATAGGCACATCCATTTTCACTTTTCAATTCAGTATAGCTATGTAGGTATTTGTAGGTCACAGGCCCAACACCCCTAAAGGAGATAGTTGGGTAAGTCTTGCCCAGGCCGGGGAAGTCCTGCCCCAAACGGGAAGTCACGCCCGTTTCAAAAATTTTAGTTTTTTAAATAAGTGGGATGGGGAAGCCAAATCGCAACATGAATAAAGAAAAATGCAAAATCAATAAAATTATACTTCGTCATCAATATATTATTTAACTTACTGTTTGATATTATTAGGCTGCAAAACTGTATGTTGTAATAATTCAAAAGCATTAACACTGACCCAGGCTCCTAAAGCTGCCTGAAAACGGATAGGTTATATTTTTCCCTAGAAATAAATTGTGGAAGCTTACTGAAGCTGGACACTACATACATAATAAGCTAAATATTTATAATTTCTGATCTTTATTTCTATTTATATAAATAAGACTAGACTTCCCGTTTGGGGCAGGACTTTATTACTTGGTATTCTATACCTAAAACGCACTTTATTACTTGGTATTCTCCGTAATGGGATCGTCCGTAAATAATGTCATTGGTAGGGCCAGTGGGTGTAGGCTGGAATTGATGACATGCCATGTGAAAGATCGCTGTTTAAATGTTAAAGTGATGTCATAAGAGTGGGGGTGGTC
>OX461811.1:5626853-5735503 GCA_949802685.1 Dicyrtomina minuta | reverse complement strand
CCTAAAAGAGTTGCTATTTGGCTGACAGTATTTACGGACCATTTCTAAACTTCGCCTTTACTACGGTTAGACTTTCCGTTTTCGTCGGGAGAACGTGCATAAAGTACGTAGTACAAAAATCGAAAATTTTGAACCCCTACCCCCCCCCCCCTTTCTTGGTATGTACACCCATGTAAAAGGATAGCAACTTGAACCCTCCCCCTCGACGTATTGCGTAGTTTATGCACGCTCCCCAGTAACATTTAGACAGAGCAAACAGTGTATGTAGTACATAGGATATAGATAGTATAGTGGGGCATATACGTTACGTTCGACGTTAGTACGTTAAAACGTTAACTTATAACAAAATGTATTAAACGTAACCACGCAAAACGCCAGCATTATACACACCGGCAATTAAATATGCACGTACTAATAAAATAAGTAATAATATTACAGCAGAACAGAGTAAAACAGGTGTAGCCCGACGTTAGTTATTCATAAATATTCTTAAGCGGTTAGTGTTTCCTGCATTCGACAAAAGTAGCGCTTGCTTACTATATGTACACTTTATAATAATGCGCGGGCCTGTAATACTACGCGGGTCTGAGGGGACTCTGTTTGAATCGTACGCGTGTGTATTTAGCACACTATTAAATGACAGTACGCGAGCCTGTAACAGTAACCACGTCTGAGAGGTCTTTTCGGAGCGGATGAATATTAGTATTTCCTATTATATTAGACCCGACTACTAGTAAAATCTCCTACCTCCCAGACCCGCTTACTATTGCAGACCGGTGAACTATTTTATAGGAAATGCTGTATGTTAATAATTTATTACTATTGCTAGGTGCCGCGCACGGTATCTCATAGCCCCACAGGCTGGATTGCATTACGCTTATGCTTTGTAATTTTTGCATAACCAAAGAAAGCTTAATTTTATATTCTTTTTGTTTTTATTTTGGCAATTCTTGTGATATCGTGAATTCCAATTTTTAATGTTTACCTCAACGTTATATTGTAATAATGAAATTGTATTTTTATAATGTACTAACTATACGCGAGAGGCTTAACTACTCATCGTATTATATAAGTAATATTATATTTAGCCAACGATAAGTACCTTCGGTGCTCAGAAGATATTGCATGTAGTAACTCACAATGCTAAGTACCTAATACTGTCACATGAATATACACAGTGAACATATAGCTACTTAAACTTAATTGTATTTCCACAGTCGGACCTCTATTGATATTATATATTATCAGCGTCAAGTAAAAGCTAATGATTTCGTGGTATTATGTAACTTTCTGGGAGTGCCTTTATTTGTCATTACACTAATTTGCTGGTTTTCTGCCGGCTGATGAATGTATGTAAATTAATTCTTTTATCTCTGTACTTACCGAGTAAAGGACAGACAGCATGTCACATGCCACGGACCATAAGTATTCAGTCAATAGGTCAACGACAATATCAGTTTCCGCCACGTATGTCTACAAATTCTATGTATGCACTTGAATAATATCCTGAATCGTGAATGAAGAATCAAAATGGTCCATTTGGAATTTAAGTTAGAATTAAAATAAGCTATGTCAAGAAAAACACTAAAAATTAGCGTTCAAACTAACGATAAGATTTTAACCACCTATCTCATTTTATGAGATAGGTGAGTCAAATGGTAATAAGGGATCGTCCACAAATGACGTCATGACCCCGTTCTATGTATTTGAAATGTGGAAAATGTTTTATTTACATGCTTTGGAAAAGTGCAAAATTTTCAATTTACATGGTTTTGAAAATTGCAAAATTTTCAATTTAAATGGTTTCGAAAAGTGAAAAATTTTCTATTCACATATTTTTGAAAATTGCAAATTTTCCCGTTTACATGTTTTATATGCAAATTGTTCTATCTACATATTTTTGAAAAGTTCAAATTGCTCTATTGACATATTTTTGAAAAGTGCAAATTTTCCCCTACTCACATGTTTTTAAACATTTCAATTTGCACTATTAAAATTTTTTTGAAAAGTGCAAACCCCACCTACATGTTTTTTTAAATTGCAAATTATTCTATTTAAATGCTATAGAAAACTACAAATTGTTTTATTAACACGTTTTTGAAATTTGAAAAATATTCTATTTAAATGTATTCAAGATAATTAAATAATAATCTTTTTTTCAATATCATCTACAATTTGTTTCACTAAAACTGGAAATGGCTCATTTTGACTCTTCAGTAGCAAAAGGTATTTTAAATTGTAACTCCAGGATGAGCCTGTTTGTAGATTAGTCCACGAGCACACACGTCCTTATTACAAGTGTATAGACATTGCGACAATCAACAGGTGATTGTGAAGTAATACCAATCACGAGTTTAGCTATAACCTTGCTTTATTAATAGCAGTATTTCCTATCTTATTCATTATACTACCTATATGCATATGCATACTTAAACACAAATCACAAATTATTTGATGACAGGTGCTGAGTCATCACTCGTCATGGGTTTCAAGGTGTTTGATTTTGAATTCAATCTACATACATACATAGACTGCCAACTGGACTTGGCACTTTGAATTGAATTTATGTGTTGTACATACTTGACTGATAGCAGCGGATGGTTAAATATCAGAGTACCTACCTATACTAAATTTTATTTTAATACTCTTTGTCCAATTTAACATTCTCTCAGTCATTCCATCTCCAGCTTCTGCTCGAGCTCATTTAATTCATTATAAATCAATATCTTCAAATTTCTAATTTTTTTTCAAAATGGTTCTAGAAATCTACGTTGACCCCGTCTCTCAACCTGCTCGAGCTCTCATGCTCTTTGTCCGAGCCACTAAAATCGCTGTTGACGAGAAAATCCTTTCCATTCAAAAAGGTAAATTTTGATTTCGAAATATTTAATAATTTTAATTAATTTAGATTTTAATAAAATTTTACTAAATATTTTAAAAATAATTATTTTTTATAATTTCACCTACACACTAATGTTTTTGTCTTGTAGGTGAGCACAAAACTGAGGAGTACAAGAAAGTGAACGTATTCCAAAAAATCCCTGCAATCGTCCACGATGGCTTCCAACTCGCAGAGAGTGTTGCAATTCTTAAATATTTGGCCCGAGCTTTCGATGTAGAGGATCACTGGTACCCGAAGACGGACTTGAAGGCAGTCGCCCGGATTGACGAGTACATGGCCTGGCAACATCTTGGTCTCCGAAAGCCAATCTCTTGGCACCTTCTGGCTGTCTTGATGCCCTCCAGACTCGGTCTTGCCACACCCCCCACAGCTGAAGACATTGCCGTCTACAAGAAGACGATGACGGATTCTTTGGATCAGATGGAAAATATTTGGTTGAGTGGTTCCAAGTTCATTTATGGGGATGAGATTAGCATTGCGGATCTACTCGCTGTGGGAGAAATCGAGATGACAAGTAACGATATTACTGATAGAATAAAATTATTTTCCTAATTGCGGTTGTGCTAATGTAGTTATTAATTAGTAATATTAATTAGTATCTGACTAAATCTGCTATTTTCTTTCAGGACTTACAAGCTACGATGCGAGTGAGGGACGCCCTAACCTAGCAGCGTATTTGGCAAGGGTCAAGGACACAGTCGGTCCAGCAGTCTATGACCAAGTTCACGAGAATTTGATCCAAGCCTCGGAATATTTTAAGGGAGTTCTTGCCGCCAAAAAATAAATTACTATTTTAATTTTCGGATTTGAGAATAGAATTTATAATTATATAGAAACTGGTCACAAATTGGACAATTTACCATTTCAAAATTGTATTGTACGCCGCGCCGCGGGTTAATTGGAGCAACCAATAAAATTTGATTTTTTGATTTACCATTAGAATACTTATTGACCCTCATCTGTTTCGTTCTTTCATATGGCATTTTACTTTTTTACGAATTTGTAATTTGTATAGTTGGAATATTGGAATCGGAATCAATGGAATTTTTCCAGATATTAGATATTCCATATCCATATTCCAGAATTTGCTTATGGTAGTATAATTTCTATATGTTACTAGACATCATTGATTTTGTACAACACTTAAATTTCCAAATTCCAAAGTATAAAGTGGTAGGGAATCGTCCGTAAAGGATGTCATTGGTATGCGGTAGGGTCAATGTTTCATGCTAACGATAGCCATCTACCCATGTCAAAGTGATGACATGAGGGTGGGTGGAACCATAAAAGAGTGGAAATTTGGATAACATCATTTACGGACGATTTCTAGTTAGTAGTAGTGGCAGCAGTCTGCCTGGCGCAGGCCTGGCAGCGAGCTACTTACTTGCAATTTAATTACTTACTAAAGTATTGTTGTGGCGTTTAGGGTTGAGCTCGAATAAACCCAAAAGGGGGTCTGCTGATCCAAGACGTATGGTCTAACAAGAATTTTTCCTTTCCTTGGTTTTTAAAATTTTAAATAATTCAAGGCGCGAATGGCTAGTAGCTATATTGAAAAAGATACGGCACAGCAAACTCTATGGTGTTGAGTACATCGAGTGACACACCAAGGATTTTATGAATGCTGAATGTTTTGTTGGAACAAGAAGCTCATTGCGCATGTACAAAAGGCTCAATCTCAAACGTCACAACAATAGTTAGTTGAGTTTTAGTGGTAAACGGTATAAAATCAAATCGAAATTGAATTCTTAATTGAAAGAGAGTAAAAATTATGTTTTTAATTATTTAATCATAGATGCGAATTGAAGGTCATACTTAAAACATATATGAACATATTATACTGATTGATTTTATTATTAAACGCCGCCTATTAAAAACTAGTTTTCTTAATGTTATTATTTAGTTTTATTTGATGCAATAAGTGACTGACTGTGAACTTAACTACTGCCTGTGTACACTTCGACTTTCCTTTTTCAATTGCAATTTGCTCGGTGCGTTTTTTAGCTGCTATATTACACTCATCGACTCGTCAACTAATTTATTTATTATGGCTAAAGTCGAACTGTGTAAATGCTAAATATGAAATAACTAAAATAAATGCATTTCAGCTGCATGCATATGAGAAGCTGACTTTGAACGTGAACGTTTGACAACGTTTGTGTATTTATGTTAATGCATACGAGTTTACGCAGTAACAGCCAAATAGTACTGATTAAGATGAAGTACGAAATTGCACGTAAAACAAATCATTAATTTACCTATCTAGTTACTTCGCCATGAGTTTTAGATGGCAAATTATTGTTTATTTTTGGAATTAGTATTTTAGTACACAACACAATATTGAAACAGAATTATATTACCAAACAATATAAATAAACTCTCAATTATTTATTTCAAAATACGAAAACTACACGGCTAAACAACTACTTTTTAGGCTTTCAAAATTGAATATGTACTTATATAATATAATTAGTAATTCAAGAAGAATGTGTAAGCCATCAACCATAATAAACATGTTATTAACCTATTATTAGTGTTAATATAGCTTAGTTAGGCAGTACTTAAAAAAAGTAAAGTAGTTAAGTACTGTTAACTAATTTATATATTACTATGTATCATGTATTTGAGTGGGTTAGTAAAACAGCTTATTACTAAGGAACCAGCCGCATCTCGATGACAAAGGGCTCAATATAAATGGACCTATCTCGAATAAATTTCCGTGCATTCCCTAGTTTTTGATCAGATTTCTCTCCGAAACAGATGACCCCTCGCTCAGTGCCCCCCTCCAGTTTGATCAATTTTTTCGGAGGCTCATCGTCATCACACCCATCCGTCTCTGTCGGCGTCCAGTCCGATTCTGGGCTACTGAGAAGATCTCGTAGATTATGAGCGTTCATCCGGGAGGCTCCACATCCCCCACCTCGAAGTTCTATGAAAAGATGCAAAGTAGACAGGTTCCTTATGCCGCAATCAGCCAACATCAAATTGTCTTGAAGTAATAGCCCATCCTGATCTTGTCGCACCAGTCTCTGCTGCCCCGGTGGCGGCTGTTCTCCTACATGGTGCAGCCGGAGTTTCAAGTCAAAAATGGTGTCAGAGGTTGCGACCCAGAGCGGGATAGATTCCCCGAGTGCTGTTTTTACTGTGATTTGGACCAGTTCCTCCTGTTCCTGGGAATACTTGACTTTCTTGAATTTAATTCGGCTCACCATCTTGGCGGCATCGTCGTAAGCCATGCGATGCTTCTTTCCTGCAGCCCCCACTAATGCCTCCCCGTAGTCACCAGACTGCCTCACAAAATGAAACTTTCTCCCGTTCGCTTTTAAGGCTTTGACCACCCCGCGAGTTCCCCTTGCTTGGTTGAAGAGGTGACTCTTCCCCAGCAATTCCATCGTCCAGGCAAAGTCCCGATTTTCAGGCTCAGCGTTGTCGACCACCACTTCAAAGTCCACATCATCATCTTCGAAAAGGGCCACAAAGAGGTTCCCGTCTGGGTTGTCTGCTAAGTCTGGACTCTCTATTAAAGGAACGTGTTTGAGGGTGCCCGTGATTTTGTCCACGTACTGAATTCCAATGGTCGTTCCCAGTGGCAGCTTTAATTTAGTCTCTTCGTCTGATGGGTCCCGTCCTGTGATCAATTCTGCTTGATACATCTTTTTCAGCTGTTCTAAAATGAAATAAAAGAAGCATGTGAAATGAAGACATATTGTTATGATACACTGTTTTGAAGCACTAAATAGTGCTGAAATGAAAGTGGTTCTAACAAGGGAATGGTTTCACATGTTACCCGCCAAATTCAAAACCTGCCACTCAGAAAATTCAGGCTAGGCTAGCTCTTAATAGCACAGATCCAAAGTAACTCGACCGCATTTTGCGTTTTTCGGTCACAGTGGCCCGCCAAAGTTTAAAAAAATTCAAATTTTGAATTTTTGGCACCCTGTAGCTTCTACATTTCTCATCCGATTTTGACGAAATTTGTTTTTTTGTAATCCTTAGACCATTTTCTAAAAAGTAATTTCAGGATTTTACAAAATTCAAAAATTTTCATTTTTTTGAAAAAAAATCAAGAAACCCATACATTTGAGGCCCACTTTTTTAGGTCGATTTTTTCAAAAAAATGAAAATTTTCGAATTTTGAAAAATCCTGAAATTACTTTTTAGAAAATGGTCTAAGGATTAGAAAAAAACAAATTTCGTCAAAATCGGATGAGAAATGTAGAAGCTACAGGGTGCCAAAAATTCAAATTTTGAATTTTTTTAAACTTTGGCGGGCCACTGTGACCGAAAAACGCAAAATGCGGTTGAGTTACTTTGGATCTGTGCTATTTAGAGCTAGCCTGAATTTTCTGAGTGGCAGGTTTTGAATTTGGCGGGTAACATGTGAAACCATTCCCTTGTAAGTAGTGCTAAAAAATGAAAATTATGAAATTCCTTCATAATTCTTAAAAGATTTAATGCCTTTTTGGGACGGGGATTTCAAAATGTAATATGCATCTACTTACTTAAGCAATCCACCACAAAATAATATCATCTCCATAGTTAACACACTGCCACAATAATAATTTCCTTTTGTTATTACTTAAATTAGAACTGTTTAATGCTGAAAAATAGACAAAACAAGTACAAAATTCTCTTTGTCATGTTTTTTGACTTACCAGGTTGTTCTTGTTTGTATGATATCGTCAATAGCCAATATATAAAATATTGGCGTTGGCAGCTTCTTACTAGTTAGTTTCTTGTCCCTTCTGCAGGTCACGTCAAAGTAAAATAAAATGTATCACGCTGGTCACTGGCACAATCCAACATCCAATTGCAACTTTTACGGATGGGTAACTACTAATGAAATTCGTATCTCTCATTCCAGTCTGAAAATTGCCAACTACACAGACCCTACTACTGACAACGACAGCCCGTACTACATTCTATAACATGATATGCGTTTTACTCATTAAACTATGAGAATAATTCAAGCCGCAAATTATATTTTCTTTTTCCTTGACATTCCTTGGTACGACCACTTCTCTCAACTGATACTGGGGATTTCATTATTTAAGGATAAGAGAATTTAGTGAGTCGTCTTCGTTTGTGCCCCTTTGACATTCAGTAATTACCTACATACCTGCTTACAGTCTGTCTATATACTATGTGGCTATTACTGGCTATAATAATATGTCTCCTATTGAAAAACAAACTATAAGAAGTGTTTTGAATACTCTCTATCGATTGAATTTTCTTATCCTTATTTTTATCACGAGGGTAGACGGCAGGAGGCCTTTTAATCATTGCTCAGTCTAAATGCCTTGAATTCCATGAATCAAATTGTGAGTCTTGAATGAAATATGTAATTCCAAAATGTAATCTTATGATATGGAAACTGACTGTGGCTGTGTAATTTTCTCTTTCGGCCTTTTATCCGTAAGGAATTTCGCTCTGCTCTCGGCTCTCGCTCCACCATTTAGTACATAAATTTAAAGGCTACTTAAGTAGGTAGGTATAGGAATCATATCTTTTTGTGCTGGAACTTTTCCTTTCATTGAGTCTCAGGCTGTGAATAAAACAATTGGCGTCCGATAACTATTTCATCATTTAAGAAGCGGTCCACGCATCGCATCGGTTAGTTTTAAATTGGTAGTTCATTTGGATGAAATTAAAATGTTCCAAGTCGGAACTTAATCAATAGTTTCTAAATATCAAGACCACGAGTACGATGTACGATTTTATGGCTAATTTGTGATGTAGGCCACATGTATTTCAAAATTGCTTTCTATTATACATTATGATGTAATGCTTTCTAGATACTTTGTTTCGGCACCAAACAAAGTTAAATATGTGACAGTTATAATTTAAAGAAAGAAAAGTAATTAACCATTTTATTATTCATAAAAATTAGGAGTACATTGTTAAATGTAACAAAAAAATTCATAATTTCACACATATTAACTCTAGTTCTTACGACTTTCAAAAAAATTATCAAAAGATCATTGCGTCAACGTCAACACTATTAGACCCTCATTTCAAATCTCCAACTTTCCATTTTCTGATTCTGAAAAGAGAACAAATCACACTATTTTGGTATCGACGTATGCAGAACAGCTACAATAAATGCACGCCAATAAAGTAATAACATAAAATAAAAGTGCATAAAATGTAAGAAAGAACATTTCGTACTTCAAATTGAAATAGGAAACAAAATTCATAATAGTTATAGACACCATTTTATAGATAGAGGCAAAACAATTCAGAATAATAAATTCTAAACTAATCATTAGAGGAGGTGACATTTCAAGTTCGACATTTCAAATAACTATTTTATATTATTAAAGCTGGAAAGTGAAACTTCAAAACAAATTGATCGAAGCGCAAACGAAAAGGTGGAAGTGGAAATATCACATAATTTTATTCATGTCACGTTTTGACAATGGCATTCGAAAAACTAACGGAAAATAACCCAAACGTAAGAAACTAATAAAATTATTGCAAGAAATTATTGACATTAAAAGAGATCTTACATATTTTCAGAACATAAGTGTCCTTCAGGGGTCCAAGGCGGAAACCACCTTCTCCACCAAAAAGAAAAACTCGGTCGTCCAAAACAACACAGGCAGCATAAGAGCGAGGGGACGGAGGTTGCCGACTAGGCTTCACTTTCCATTCGCAAGTTTCTGTAATAAATTAAATAATGTCTTTTTAAAATCAACTTCACATGCAGTACTATGCGCACGGCACTTCTGACAGTTAATCAGAAAACATAAAAAAATTTAAAAGTTTGGCTGCTTCAGTGTTTAAGTACGTTAAATTGAGCGCAAATCGGACAAAATTATTCTTGCTGTTTCAAAACTGTTCAGAGATTACCCACAGATGCTGTAACCCAAATTACGACTTTTTGACGGCCCATCCACCCCACCCCGATGCCATCACTTTATTGTTGCGTAAACGACTATCTTTAGCATGGCATGTCACCAATACTTGGCAAATGTCCCTGACACTATCGATGACATCATTTATAATTTACCAAATTTTATTTTCCTTTCCACATCCCCAGAACGCGTGAAGAAAGATCAAAACACAAAATGGGCAACAAAAAGTAAATTAAAAAGTAATTTAAGATCAATTCACCTGGATCATAGGAGTACGAGTCATTTAATTCAGAGTTATCATGTCCTCCAAAAATGAATAGGAGTCCGCCGTGTATAACTATTAAAGAAAAATGAGAATCTGCTTATCAATAACTTTTTGAATTCCACTCAAATAGAATATTCTTCTCAATTTTAATAAATCCCTACAGAGCAGTTATTAAATGATATTTAAATATTTCATGAGTTTTTACATGCAGAATGACCAAATCGTCCCTTTGGAGGTGTTCCACTGGTTTTCGGTTTAGTCCATTCTTTCGAAATTACATTGAAACAAAAAAGGTCGTTGAAGTGCTTATATTTCCCAGAATCCCGTCCACCTCCACCAAAAATAAACATTGTATCTTTGTAAACTGTCGCCGAATGACCATCACGATGCGATGGTGGAATTCCCTGTAGAAAAACAGTTACATAAAACAAACACAATAACTACCATCAAAATAAATATTTAACAGCTTATCTCGCATCAAAAACCATTTTTTTCATAATAATTTTTACTTTTGCATCAATCTTTGACCAATGATAAGTGTCGAGGTCCAAAGAATGAATTTCATTCGTGACATCGTCTCCTTCTCCACCAAATATGAGCATCTCATTTCCAAATACAACAGCAGTGTGGCCGGATCGAGCACTTGGAATATTTCCACTAATTTCTGGTTTGTCCCATTTCTTTGTGTGAGTGTTGAAGCGGTACAACGAGTTTGAATATTGAGCTTTATCTTTTTTCAAAGTATCTTGACCACCGAAGATAAACACAGCATCATTATAGGCCACGGCTGAGTGACCACGCCTTGGATTCGGAATAAATTCATCCTCTTTTAATGGTAGCTTCTTCCATTCCATTTTGGGTTCGTTGACATTCAAGACGAAAGCATCAAGAGGATCTTCCTCTTGATCAGTCCAGTCAAATTCTATAATTCCACCGAAGCAATAAATTGTGCCTCCAACAGCAACCGCAGCATGTGCTAATCTTGCAGGAAGTCCCTTGATTTTAGTCGACCACTGAATCTGTAACCATAATAATTATTAAAAATTACAATTTATTGCGCTGATAATGTTTGTAAATTTCACTTCACGATCGCTAAAATTAGATTAAGATATACAAAATAGGTGGATAGCAATATTGTTATGTTTGCTAAGATACATTCTCTCAATCTTTGCCGAAACTTTCAAAATTTTTAGTTTTCATGATTTGTAAACCTTTAAATGCAACCAAATAGGTAATATTGTATTAGAATTAAAATAAGGGGCGTTTAATAGAAGACTCATACTTTTTGAGAAAATTAAATGGAAATTACTTTTCATTTTAGGATATTATTTACCTGTTCCTGCCGCGTGACAATAGAAAGTGGAGCAACGAAGCCCTTCAAAATATAGTAGGCGTGAGTTGCGGCGCCGCATGCTACAACATGGTCAGCAATAATTGACTTAAGCAGGCTCTTTCCTTCAAAATATTCCTCGACCATCTCCCGAACTTTTGGAATTCGACTCGAGCCTCCAATCAAAATGACTTCATCAATTGTACTTTTCTTCAACCGAGATTTCTTCAGAGTCTCGTCAACAACTTGTATGCTTCTCGTTAGAAGAGCCCCAATCAAACCTTCAAATACTTCCCGCGAGACTCGCACATTCATCGATTTGTCTCTCCGAACGCCATCATCCATCGAAATAGCGACCGACGGAATATTCGACAAGGTGCATTTCTTTTTTTCACATTCCGCTCGGATTCTGCGGAGTCTCTTTTCGGTCTTTTTTCGAACTTCTGCGTCGTCCGATGCTTTTTCTTCAGATAGATCGATGCCCTTCACTCGCTTGATTTCGTTGATGCAGTATTCCGCCAGCAAAGTATTAAAATTGTCTCCTCCTAGATTCGGATCGCTGCCCATCGCTTTGATCTCCACTTGATTGTTGGCGTCTATTTTAAAAACAGTGACGTCAAGTGACCCACCTCCGAGATCATAAGTAAGACACGTTTTAGTCTTCCGGTTTTCAATAAAGGAAACAAGACCGTAGGCGATGGCTGCAGCAACTGGCTCTGGAATTAAATCAATGGAAGTGAACCCCGCTTCTTCAAACGCCCATTTAGTTAGACTTTTTTGCAGTTCGTTGTAATACACAGGAATTGTGACCACAGCTGAATTAATTGGACATCCTAAAGATGCTTCGGCGGCCTTCTTTAAGTGAGAGATCAGTTCCTTGGCAATCACCTGTGGGAGAATCATTTGGTCGCCCACTTTCACGCCCGCCTGTCCATCAACGTCCACCACATGGAAAGGCCAAAGTTCTTTGAACCTGTACAGAGTTATTTATATTAAGGTAAGTGACGGAATAAGCTCCGGGTGTCAAATAGACGCCGGATTGTCAATCAAAAAAGTTTAATAAGCGCCCTGGAGCTGATTCGGTCAATCACAGTAATTCAAATTTTGCAGACCCATGAAACTTCGAAATTTTGTCCTCATATTTTCCTTTACTTAGGTAACGCAGCATTAATGGAATGGATTGCTTACCTCTGAATACTTTGATCGTCGAATGATCTGCCGATGAGGCGTTTGATGTCAAAGATAGTACTTTCAGGATTTTCATACGCGAGAACTTTAGCTGCTTGTCCAGCACAAATGTCAGGTTCCGCGTCTTCGTCCTCTTGAGCAGAATACGCGACGTAACTCGGAGTTGTTGTTTTGCCGCTATCACTTTTAAGCACTTCCGGTTTCTCTACTCGATCTCGATGGAAAGCAACGCAACAAGTAGTTTCTCCAAAGTCAATTCCAATCGTCACAGAAGGTGATGTTGATGACGATGGCGATGAAGATGTTGATGAAGATGCTGGTGACGAAGCCAATTTTGGAATTTTTGTCTGGAGAAATATTTTAAATTGTTAGTTAATTGACAGTTCAAAATAGGTGTGACAATTCTAACTTTAAAAAAACGTAGTTTTTAGGGTCATTTTAGTGAACTAAGCATAAAAGTCATCAAGTTTCTAAGGAAAACGGAGCCAAGATGAAATGGAGAAGCCTACTCAACATCTATTAATTACAATCACCAGCAGAATAATAAGCGCGTTAATAATAGTGTAGTTATTTGTAATCAAATTATACGTAAAATAGAATACATATTAATGTGCGACAACAGAGTTACAGGTATAATATACATCCACTTGGAAAATCCGATGCGATAGTGCTACATACAGATACACAGGTAGATTTTATTCGATAGTAAGGTTATGGCGATGTTGTGCAATACACATGACTGGTAATGGGAAAAAGATAGGCAGGAGAGTGGAAAATAAAATACGAGGCGTGATTAGTGAATTTATTAACATATTTCGATTTGAACAACTTACGGTTTTCATTTCGGGCTCTTGACAGTCTTGACTTCCTTTCCTTTTACTGTCGGGTAACTGGTCCATTTTGTCTCACTTTGTAGCGACTGACAACGACAACGGTAGAAAGTTAATAATAAGTTGGAAAGGGGCGGAAAATCAAACACGAATTAGGCAGCTAATGAGCTAACTAGTAAGTTTATAGTTCCAGGTGGCAGCTGTACTTGATGATATGATGGTTGTTGTTGTTAGTATTCAACCTCAAACTAAAAGTAAGTAGGTACCTAGGTTGTAGGCACTTTCCTCCGACTTCCAACACCTCACACCAATAGTGTGATTTTAGATACAGATGAAGTCAACCGTCAACCGTGCTGGAATGGTTAAGAATAATGGTAATAAGATTCTGATTCTGCAAAGAAACAAAATACAAGAATTCAAGTCACAAGTTTACTCAAAGTACAACCACTTTCATCGATGTCATCCTAACCAACTATATGTCAATGTCACCATACAAATAAAAATTCAATTCAAACCCCATTTATGTGTTACTAAAAACTCTGAGGAAGTCATTAAACCAGAAAATTACTATAAGTATGTATAACTATAGGCATTGTCGAATTTTTATAATCATGCCACCGACAACCGAGGCGGGTGCCGAAACCCTGCCCTTTATACTTCGTTAGCATAGAGGTGATTTGTTAGTCACCCTTATTTCCAGGTTAACAACGATAAAAATCTTACAATACATGCGCTGAAAAATTAAATCTTATGCTAAAGAATCGATATTAAAAATGATAGATAACTAAAACGCTGATATTAACGAAACATGAAACAGAGCCGTCCTTACATAAATAATGACATAATCTAACAGCTAACTAGTAAGATTGAAGATAATAATTATTTTAAGATGTATATGCATAGGTGTATAGCTTACAATCCGTAACTATAGTAAGACTTCTAATAAGTCCCGGGTCCCTAATAACTCATCCAGGGGTCTTTAGTAATGGCTTTTGGCTTAATTAAATGCAGAGGATTTTGTTTTCTATACACTAGTTGCTAGTTTCTAACTAGTAAGAACTTCTGGATCTAACGCGAACGCCAAGTTTGACCTATAAATTCCCTATAATATTTATTAATGATTTACATCAAATGACAGATAACTTAAACCGGGTAATTGGAAATCAATATTAAATATCTTTACTTACCAATTGCCTCGAGCGTATCAGCAATCAGCATATATCAGTATTACCAAAGAAAGACCAGAAAGTGTAACGACAACGACTGAAAAGGAACTAAGGAACCACGCCACCGGACACGTCCAGTCGCCAAAGGGGTATTAATTCTGGTCAGAGATTTAAATAAATTAAAGGTATTTAGTTAGGTAATTAAATATATAGGGATTCTCTCGCTGTTCATTCTCTTCTCGTCTTCGTGCTCGTTGTCCGAATTTGCTTATGTTTAGTAAATCTGAAATCTGGGCTGGTAGGAAATTGGGGACTGTTCTGCTATTGCGAGACGAGCAGTGGGGACTTTGGACTTGGCCGTTTGTACTTGGCTTCATTCATTTTCATTATTATTACCATTACCATTACCATTTTACCATTCTTCAGAATACGAACTTAGGCGGTTTTGGGAAGTCAACCACAGAGGTATATAGAACTAGAGACACTACTCCCCGGGAAAAAGGAAGGCAGCCAGGGGCAAAGCGCCGTCTGCATTTTTGGTGTGCTTAGCATCAAGGCTGCAGCTCGCTTCCGTATAACTAGGTGTCTCTCAGATGTGCAAGTTAAGACTTGCACTAGCTACGAGAGTCTACGGTTGGTAATATTCGATTAGCCGTAAGTTGCAGTTGCAAGGATATCGAGGGATGGTTTCCATCCTTAGAAATACTTGGCAGAGGCAATTGAGGAGGCAAATTTAAAAACACGCAGTTCAGAGGTTAAAATGCTGATGTCGCCACTACTGAGAACTTTTGGTGCAATGATAAAGTGTTACCTATAAGTTCATCCATAGTGCCGCATAAAAAACACATGCAAAGAGATTACAGTAGGGCATCTAGGTATTCTATATATGTGAAGTCAACTGACTAAACGGCGGCGGGAGTTCATCTCTACTTCCCCGAGTCATATCCAGCAGTTTCAGCACTATCTTTCCTTTCGGTAATTAATTCAAATGCAAATCACAATCACAGCACCCCAGACCTCAGACAAGGGTCCTTTAGGGGCCGAGCACAAATTATGATGCCACCCAAGTTTGCCAAAACTGTGGTTCCACCTTGCCACCCTCTAAGAAGGGTAGGTACAGTAAGGGGTAGTCCTTAAATTACGTCACCAAAACCAAAATTATCATTCTTTAAGGATCCACCCACCCCTATGTCATCATTTTAAGATTACGCAAATACGGCGATTTTTAACATGGCATGCTAGCACAGTACTTGACACGACCCTTTGACCCTACCAACTACCACTGACAATGGCGATGCACAATTAAATACCTCGGCTGACAACCAAGAGAGTCGCAAAAACAAACAGAAAATAATTAATTTTAAATATTAATTACCTAAATGTATTCCTCTTTACTGCACTTCTCAATCAGTACAATAATTCCGGCTCCGGTGACCGTGACAGCTCGTAAAGGTCAAAACTCGACAATATCAAACAGTCAATTTAATCAAACTCACAAGCGGCTGATTCTGTGTGTTGTATCTTTGCTTCTTCTCCATATTCGACTGACTCTCACAGCAAAAAATGCCCCCACTTCTCAACACACGGACCACAAGACGCCAAAAAATACGTATTTTTCCCTAAAATTACGTTTCCACACTAGTCAAAGAAGAAAAGTTTCTACGACTTAAATTAGTCGCAAACGTTTCTATGTAATCAAAGGGAACTTAAATACATACCAAAAATGCCAGGCCATAGCCCTATGCTAAATGGAACAATTTACACTCTTCAGAAACGTTTCGATAGATTATTTGGCACTTTGAATAAACTTGGAAATAAGACATCTTGAAGGGTCAAGGGGTTTACTTGGCTGCTGATGACATCCCGTGTTAAAGATATAGCCATTATATTGCAATGCAATGGTTGAGCTGATGGCAGCTAGGTATCAAGAATGGGAATTTTTTAATGACGCTGTTTATGGAAGACCCCTTACTGTCCGTCCTGTGGTACAGTAGGTTTGAGATTTTTGAATGTGAATAGGACGTGTTTTTAATTTACTTAAAAAATTGATTGATGCTAATAAATTTTTGTTTAACCCACTGCGATTGTAGATGTATTTACCTATTCCCACAGTAGCAGAGGGCTTTGCTTCATTACTGTACAAGTTTGAATTGAATTGATAATAGGATTAAGACGAAATGTTTACGTTTTAAATGTTAATTAATTTAATTTTGGTAGATAGGCACTTATGATCCCATACACGCAATAAAGAGCTTTTGATCTTATAGTTGATGATGGTTTTACGGTTCCGGTTTGCGGTGAGGGTTGAAGGTGACAGTTCATGTTGATTGCAAAGGGGCATTAAAGGAATTGAAACAAGCATCATTCAACTTGGGCTCGTGGAATTTTATGTTATTGAAATTGAAAATGTATTAAAAGTTCCATCGTGCCTTTGTACATATAGCATGATGTAGATAAATAACAAATAGCACTAGACCAGGGCAAATTTGTTGGCTTCTTACATAAGTAATTTTTGACAGCCTGGGTTTACTGTTTCCACTATTCCCTAGGCTGACACCATCCCATATTTCTACACCTTCACCTACCTACATAAGTCCACACAGGAAAAGAGGAATTAATTACGACCTTGACAGTCCTTTGTCCCGTGCCTGTGGCATTAAAATTCACTGCTAAAATGATTTTATTATTATTATTATGCTGGGTTTTATTTCAAGAATCCAATTAAATAGCACATACACGAACATGACACAAATAAATGATACTGATTTTACTTTTAGTTTTGCACACTAACATACTAAATAAAATTGCTATGAGTTGGGCTTCGCTTTGATGTTGATTTAAAAATACACCATAATTAAATATTTATTTTTTTAATTATACATTTGATATCGTCAGGGGAGAAGCAAAATGCATCCAATTTAAGCTACAATCAAAATGAGCTATGTCATAAAAACAAAATGAGAAACATGCGTAAAATGTTAAACAGGAGTTTTTGAAAAGCGTAAAATGGTCTAATTCCATGTTTTTGAAAAGTTCAAAATGTTTTAATTCCATGTTTTTGAAAATGTGCAAAATGTTCTAATTCCATGTTTTTGAAAAGTGTAAAATGTTCTAATTCCATGTTTTTGAAAAGGTGCAAAATGTTCTAACTCTCCATGCTTTAGAGAAGGTGCAAAATGTTCATTTTTTCATGTTTTTAAAAAGGTGCAAAATGTTCTAATTCCATGAGTTTAAAAAGTGCAAAATATTGTATTTACATATTTTTGAAAAGTGCTCAATGTTCTATTTAAATGCTCTGAGGACATATTTGATTACTTGTTGTAGATAGTTGGTATTGGTTTTAGTTAAAAATGGATATGGGTCATTTTGGTTCTTCACATACGATATTATGTAGCTTAAAAAGTCCGTTTTAATATGAATTATGCATTACTAGTTAGTACGCAAATTAGCACGTGTAAAAAAATGATATAATTAAGGTATATAGGAAAAGTTAGACAACTACAATTTATAGACATGATGACTGAATAGTGTGATTAAAACGCGGCGATTTATTAGATCAAACGGAGTATTTTTATTTCAAAAATGAGTTCATTCAAACAGAGTTTTAAGTTTTTCTGTACTTTTGTAAAAATCAAATTGTGATGCAGACAAAGGTAAGGAAGGAGTGAGTTGACTAACGCCCGTAACCGTAACTACCACCCCCACCACTGTTGTAACCGTTGTTGTAAGGCTCGATTTCTACGATAATTGGAGTTGGGTTGTAGTAGTTGCCGTAGCCACCGACCCTGTTACCGTTCCCATTCCCACGTCTGTATCCTCCTCGATATCCACTCCCACTATTGTACCCATAATTTCCGTTTCCACTTCCGGTTCCACCGTATCCATTCCCATTCCCGCCACTGCCACTGTACCCGCTCGAAGGAGATCCTCCATTATAATATCCATTGTTTCCACTCCCCACATTGTACCCGTTGTTATTGTAGTCCGTTACATATCCTGGACTCCCGCCTCCCGTACTCAGTCCTCCGTAGGATTGCCTCCGGACACGATTTTCTAAAATTATAAAATTATTAAAATGAGCTTCCAGGAGTTTTTTTTTAATTTGTTGGGAATATTATTTGGAAAATAGTTGTATTTCTTACCCGCAAAACAGAAGGAAAGAAGCACAGATGCTACGAGGATCGCCAAAGTATTCATGATGATTGAGATTGAAGTTTGAAATGAAGGAAACTGAATACAAAACAAGATTCAGCTTCTCTTTTTATACCAAAATGCAAGAAAGCGGAAATAGTACAGGAATCATACAGAGGACGAGAACAACTATTAAAGCTATTGGAGTGACAATGACAATGGTCTCAAACACGGAGAAGAACGATAAGTACTGTCAACATCTGACTTAAACCATAGACTAACCTTGAATAATTTGACTCAAAGGCATTTACTTACTTACTTACGACATAGTCAATTTTCACAGATTCAAATTTATTATTTCTTTATTTTTATTTTCTATTTGGTCCATGTCGCATGGAAATTATTTTTATTTACTTGATTTTTGCTCATGATTATTATTGTATTTCATATATACCACATTTCCATTCCATGCAATTCCAGTTACATAGTTATATTTCCACAGTCAACAGATGATAGAGATAAACACGTGGAAATCTACCACAAGTATTGATGAGTGTATATTTTGCCTTTCCTGTACTTTGAGAGACGATAAAATGTAGGTAGTATAAAAAATGTAAAATGAAAAAGAAAGGCTCATTTTATTTTTATTTCAGAATCCTTAACTTTTAGTATACAATGACAAAGTGCAAACGAACAATAAAATCAACGTCCTAAAGACGAATGACGAGAGAAGTATGTATGTATTACAAACAAACTAACGCTACGACCTTAATTAATTGTAAGCCATAAAAAGGTATAAATGGCGATTGGAATTATTTTGTAGGGGTTGATATAAGACGACCGCCAGGAAAACATTTCATTCAGTAAAGTTAAAACCATTACTCATTTAATTCTATGATTAAATTTAGATTACTCTTCTTCTAGTCAAACTAGTAAGCTTCACGCTCCCTTTGAAACCATGTTGTGCAGTTTGATAACCGAATCCAGAGGAAGATGCATTCCCATAATTTTGCGGACTTGAACTTTGACCTCCACCTTGTTGCTGTTGGTGCATTTGACCCTGACCTTGCCCTTGCCCTTGCATCCCTCCAACTCTAGCTCCAGCAAACCCCATAACAGCCTGAAATCATATATGTATTTAGTTACCACATTTTAGATGCACAATAACATTAACTAAAACTTATTAAAGAATTATAGCATATCGTCTGTGAAGAACCACTATGACACATAATATCCAATTTAATCTACAATCAAAATGAGCAATGTCATAAAAACAGAATGAGCAACATTCATAAAATTTTAATTAGCAGTTTTTGAAAAACGTAAAATGTTCTATTTACTTGTTTTTAAAAAGGTCAAAATGTACTATTTACATGCTTTTGAAAAGTGTAAAATGTTCTATTGACATGTTTTTGAAAAGCATAAAACTTTCTATTTACATATTTTTAAGAGTGCTATATGTTCTAATTCCATGTGTTTAAAAAGTCAAAAATGTTCTATTTACATGTTTTTGAAAAGTGCAAAATGCACTATGTGCATGTTTTGAAAATATATTTCCTTGTTTTTGTAGATAGTGGGCATTGGTTTTAGCTATAAACTGATATAGGTAATTTTGTTTCTTCACAGACGATATCATATCCCACAGACAAACAGATAATTTAAAAATATAGTTAAACGCTTTGTTAGATTTAACTACCTGATTTACAACAGCTGACACGATAGCTTGATTCAGTTGTGACGTAAGGTTAAAATTTCCGAACATTTCTTATTGTGTGAATTATCCATTTTTTTATTTTTTGAAGAGCCCTCCGAGTCCCCCTCATCCCCACTACTGTCCCATTTTCTTTTCTCATTCTCAACTGTAGACGGATTTTAAACCATCCGTTTCGGGGGCATGAAAACGACCGTCCGCGAGACGAACACCTCTCATTCCACCCGACTCTCGATTTCGGAACTTGAGACCAGAAGCGCCCGGGAACTGAGCAGACAATGTTGATAGAAGCAAACTATCATCAGTTTCCGTGGGCAGTTCAATCGGCTCCGTATCCATAGCTTCCGCTACTTGCAAGTAAACCATTTTGATTCAGAGTTTGCTTTCAGCTTTTGGGAGACTCCTTTTATGTATACGAGTATCTGAAACTGACTAGTGAGATAAATTGCAAGTAAAATCTTAATGATTATATTTATTAATCAGTATCCTACTTAATTTTATTACTTTTCAGTTCTAAAATGTTTATTTTTTTATTTTTCATGAACCTCCTCACTGCACTCTGGAGTGACATGTCAATATGTCAATGTCAATGGCTTGTACATATATCATAGTCACTGATTGTGTAAAGTAATATATAGAAAGTCTTCTTTTTAGAATTTCCCCACATAGAATGTTTGTTTAGCAATGTAATTATTTTACCGTCTCTTGTGCAGCATCAAATAAATCAAATTAGTGTCATAGATTATTGTGTGGTGTTGAAAATATTATAAGTAACTATAAAAATAGGATGAATTTAATATAATTAGCGCTAAAAAGCATTATGAGATTGAAATGATGAGAGACGACTGCATGAGCCACGAGAAAAGTGGAAAAATGACAAACATTTACAGATTTTCTAGATTTTCAGGACGTCAAAAATGTCAAGAAAGAAGGAAAACGCTCAGGTCAGGCGGGCAACTTTACCATAACTATAGCAACAGAAACTATTCAGTCAATCATCAATAGTCAAAATGTCGGATCAGCAGACTCAACTCAAATCACAGTCAGCATGCAAAGGCAAGAGCCAATAAACAGATTTCAGTATTTCAGATTTTCAACACATTCGAACATTTCGAACAAAAATTTCAGCCAGCAGATCATACAGACCATGTAATAATCCTTAATTAGAATAAAAATACAAAATACACATGACAAATCCAAAACATTACGTTCTTTACCTTCAGTTAGTTTGCAACAGGCAACGGTACAGCACAGCACCCAGTCAATCAATCAACAATCTGAAAATCTGAACAGTCTATTAATTCGTCCACACAATCAGAATCACAACTCAGAAGTCAGACGCTGACAAAACTGACAAATTGTCATACAATATTCTGAAATAAAATTGATTTAAAATGAAATCTATGCGGTAGTTTTGTCCAGAATTTCCTTTTAAAAATTATAGTTTGATCTGTCGATGCAATAAATTGATGTTGCAGAGTACTTAGTGCAGAGAATTAAAATTGGAGATCGAGGAATCCGACCTAAAACGGAAAACTGAAATTCTTGATCAGGGTAATTAGGATTGATGGATTGCTAGCATTATGTTAAATCAATTAACTAGTTCACACATAATCAAAATATGGTATTAGAATGGAAAATGGGAAACTTGGAACAATAAGGGGTCGTCCATAAATATATGGTAAAGAAAAATTCCAAATTAGGAGCCTACTTATATGAGACATGGGATCTTATTGCTTATCATCAGCTTATACATAATTAGTCATTGCGTAAATGGCAAATCTTTAACATGAAAATGTCATTAGTAGACCCATTGACAACACCTATAAAGTTATTTGTGAGCAATCCCTAACAATGTAACAATCCTAATGCCCTATAAAATGCCATAGCTCTAATAAGTAATGATAAGTAATTCCATTTATTATTCTTCTGACTTCTCTCTGCAAGCGAGCACATTATTGTTGTTCCGCAAAATTAGGAGCCAACCCAATTATACTGTTTTTAATCTACCTACTTACCTATATACTTACCTAATTAAATAATAATTTTTATATTAATTCAATCACAGTTGAAAATAATATTTAAAATTCTAATGTATGAGGGATCGTCCTTAAATGACGATGACTAGGATGACGATATTTATGGACGACCCCTACTAATAATTGCAGCTTAAAATTATTAAATAAAAAAATAGTAAGTGGGTAAGTAGTTCGACGGTTGGACCCCCGTTTTAAGAATGAAATTTATTTTTGTGGAGTGATTCTAGTTGCAATTTGCAATTCCTGTTTTTATTTCGTGATTTACGGTATTTACGTTTTAAAAGTTAATTTAAAGGTAGATAGGTACTTTTGATACTATAAAGGCAATAAAGGGGGTTGGATCTTATATTTGGTGGTTTACCTTTATACGGCTTTGGTTAGCGGCGACGGTGACAGTTGACAGTTTACAGTGCATGTGGCTTTTAATGGGATTATTAGAAACTGAAAAACTTCATACCTCTTGGGCTCGTGCAATGGTGCGATTGCTTAACAAACTTATTGCAAATACATTATTTTTTCAAAACTGACTATGACTATATAGTGTTTATCGCATGCCTTTGTTTGTGCTTTGTACATATTACTATATGCAGATGGATAACAAAATACAGATACATAGCACTATAGAGACCAGAGCGAATTCAATCGCTTCCTACATATAATTTTTGACAGCCTGGGTTTACTGTTCCTTGGTTACTCACCTGCCTGACACAATTTCATACCTGATATAACTACACACTTTAGAAATAGAAATTAATACGACCTTGGCTTATTAGTCCCTTGTCCCGTGGCCGTGGCATTAACATTCACTGCTAACTAGTAACATGTTTTCACAGCAAATTAAATGCCACATACTATGCTTTTTCATTTACACTATTTAGGTGTGGAGACGTGAGATGCATTTTAGAGTCAAATATACTTATACACTGTCACATAATAAACGTGAAGAATAATAAGAATTTTTAAACTACAAGAATTTTTATTGGTTTACTCATTTTAACTTATTTAAAATTCATAAAATATTAATATTATTACTTTATTTTACATATCGTCTGTGGAGATCCAAATTGATTCATGTCCAATTTCAATCAAAATGAGCTACATATTATGTCATGAAAAAAACAAAATGAGTAACATGCGTCAAATATTACTTGGGAGTTTTTGAAAAGCCTAAAATGTACAATAATTTATATGTTTTTGAAAAAGTGCAAACTGTTTTAATTCCATGTTTTTAAAAAGTGCAAAATGTTTTATATGCATATTTTTGAAAAGTGCAAAATTTTCTATTTACATGTTTTTGAACAGTGCAAAAATTTCTATTTACATGTTTTTGAAAAGTGCAAAATTTTCTATTAACAAATTTATAAAAAGTTTAAAAATATCTATTAACATATTTTTAAAAGTGCAAAATGTCCTAATTCCATGTGTTTAAAAAGTACAAAATGTTCTGTTTACTCATTTTTTAAAAGTGCAAAGTATTCTATTTAAATGCTTTCAAGACTTATTTTAAAATATTTTTATGGATATATGATATTGTTTTTAGCTACAAGTTGATATGGGTCATTTTGCTTCTTCACAAACGATATATGATAATAAACAAGCACAAATAAAATAAGTATATTATGTATTACGGGCTTGCTTCAATGTATTTTATTTCGAAATTACTTCATACGAATTTACTACGGGGGTTACCAAACAGAGGTAAAAGCTTTTCAGTAATTTTGTAAAAATAAAGTGTGTAATGAAAGTTTGACGATGGGCAGGAAGGATTGCGTTAACTAACGCCCGTAACCAGTATTACCATTACTGCTACCTCCGCCACTGTTGTAACCGTTGTTGTAGCCGTTGTAGGGCGGGTCGATTTGTATGATAATTGGATTTGGGTTGTAGTTGTTGTTGTTACCGTAGCCACCCCTATTGCCATTCCCACGCCTGTTATTCCCCCTTCGATATCCACCGCCATTATTGTACCCGTTATTTCCATTTCCTGTTCCACTGTAGCCGCTTCCGGTTCCAGTGTACCCGTTTCCGGTTCCACTGTAGCCATTTCCGGTTCCACTGTAGCCATTTCCAGTTCCACTGTAGCCGCTTCCAGTTCCACTGTACCCATTTCCGGTTCCACTGTAGCCGTTTCCGGTTCCACTATACCCATCCCCAATGTTGCCACCGCTGTACCCACTGGTCGTCGTAGGAATGACGGGATTGAACCCGTTGTATTCAACTGCGTAATCTGGAATTCCGCTTCCCGTACTTAAACCTCCGTAAGATTGCCTCCGGTCACGATTTTCTAAAATATTACAAAAAAATGAGCTTTAAAAAGTTGTTCTAATTTTTTTGAAATATTATTCACGAAAACACATTTGTCCAGAAATTGTATGTAGGTACATAATATATAGTTCCTTACCCGCTGCAATGCTGCAGGAAAGAAGAACAGATGCTACTACGAGGATTGCCAAAGTATTCATGATGATTGAGAATTTGAGATTGAAATTGAAAGTTGGAAGGAAACTGAATACAAAACAAGATTCAGATTCTCTTTTTATACCAAAATAGAAAAAAAGGAAATAATATATAGGAATAACCATATGGAGGACGGGCAGAGAGCTACATATTGGGATGATTATGGTACCAAACACGGTATCGGTAACGGTCAAGAAGGAAAGAACTGTCATCATCTATGGAAGCCCTGAAGCGGAACGAATGAAGAGCTCCTTGAATTATCTGTATTTTATTTAATGGCATTTACTTAAGTACTTACGACATAGTCAATTACCACATTGTCATAGAAATAATTTATTGTTTAATTATTTTTATTATTTCTGCATTCCTGTGGTGGTCCATACATCGCATATTCTGGGATTTTGTATTTCCTTGATTTTTATACTCATATGTATCTTTACGTGTAGTAAAGCGCTTTTGCTTCTCCCTTGTGTGGCGATACTCACAGTCACAGTACGAACGAAACTTATAGGTACTACTTCCATTCAAGTCAGATTACTTACACAAAAATGTAAGTTTAATGTGAGTTTATTACGCAAATACTTACTACAAAACAAAATATCGGAACAATCAATTCGAAATACAGAAAGTTTATGTATTAGGGATCGTCCACAAATGAAGTCATCAGTATGGTCAATAGGTCTACTTGGCTTACGATATAACATCCTAATCCTACACATATGCTATAAAGATAGTAATTTATGCAATGGTTTATTATGCTGATGGCAAAATGCAAAATGCTCTTCTTACTTGTTTTTTAAGAGTGCAAAATGTTCTTCCAACATGTTTTTTAAGAGTGCAAAATGTTCTATATATTTACGTGTTTTTGAAAAGTCCAAAATGTTCTTCCAACATGTTTTTTAAGAGTGCAAAATGTTCTATATATTTACGTGTTTTTGAAAAGTCCAAAATGTTCTTCCAACATGTTTTTTAAGAGTGCAAAATGTTCCATTTACATGTTTTTTAAGAGTGCAAAATGTTCTATTTACGTGTTTTTAAAAATTGCAAATTGTATCATACATACATACTATGTTTTTAGGATCTTCATATTTTAATTTTTTTTTGTGGTTGTGTGTTTTGTTTTGATCTAAAGCATTGGAAAATGCGCCTAAATCCTAAAAATGGGGAATTTTTGATGACTTCAAATAATGTCAATGACACACGTACCTTATTATAAAAAGGAGTTATAAGCAAAAATTTAGATATAATTAGGCACACACACACACATAATGTAAAATCAAGCATACTATTAATCAAGTAGTAGTACAGTAGGTGTAGTTGGTTCAAAAATAATATTATTTTTGCTTTTATTAGACATATTTTTAAATCGTAACATATGCGGATAAAAGCGGATTTAACAAAATTAAAATAATTTAAATTTAAGATTTATACATTTAATTTACATTAAAACATCTTTACAACATAATAATCAAGGTCAAGGTAAACTGAGGATGTAGGACAGCACATCAACGAAAGCCGAATGAAAGTAATCACCAATGTTAACGTTAACGTTACAAAAGGTTAATTTTTCAAGTAATAGTAAACACTTCTGATAGATGTACAAAATCTTGCAAACCTATTTACTTACCTACTTACATTTACGTAGGGCAGGGCCTGAGTTCCGCAGAGTTCCATGGTACAAAGAAGTACCATGGCCCATGGCAGGTAATAATTACTTTTTCGTTCCGTTTTTGCATTTTATACATTATAGCATGCATATTTGGCTTTCTAGGCTAAATTTCGATTTTTACACCTAATAACTTACTAGACGAGACATATAATTCCTTGCCTAATTATACAATACATATCGTCTGTGAAAAACCAAAGTGACCCATATCAATTTTTAACTAAAAACAATGTGTACTATCGACAACAATATTGAAACATGACTTGAAGCATTTGAATAGAATATTTGCACTTTTCAAAACTATGTAAATACAACATTTTACACTTTACAAAAACATGTTAATAAAACATTTTTGACTTTTTAAACACATGGAGACATGGAATTAGAACATTTAGCACTTTTAAAAATATGTAAATAGAAAGTTTTAAGCTTTTCAAAAACATGTCAATAGAACATTTTACACTTTTCAAAAGTATGTAAATAGTACATTTCGACCTTTTTAAAAACATGTAAATAGAACATTTAACGCTTTTAAAAAACTCCTAATTAACATTTTATTTTTATGGCATAGCTCATTTTGATTCTAGCTTAAATTGGATATCGGTAATTTTGGTTCTTCACAGACGATATACATAATACTCGTTTTTTTCAATTACAAGAAATTAATCACAGATTTTAGATAGGTAACACTAAGAAACCTTGTTTCAGCTTCTCAGTAGGAGTACGAATACATTGACAGTTTATTTAGCTCTGAAAAAGCAAATTATGCAAAAATTACGTAAATTAGAAACCCCGCTTTTGAAATTAGACAATAAGCAACACACTGATATTAAGTTATTACAAAAATATGCATATACCGCGCCTCGGTTTACATTTTTTTAAGGAAATAAAATTAAATACTTTCTATATCGCTTAGGTCATAGGTAGGTAAGTACCTACCTCTTTTTAAAAGTTAATTGACGACGGCGAAAATGTAAAAATCACATTTTTCCCATGTGCTCAAAACAGAGGTAAGTAAAGGGAGCTGGAGATATAATATACAATGCAATGTAGACGTGTTCTTTAATTTGCACAGCTTCGATGAAATCTTCAAATTCGAACATTTAACGATGAAATTTTAGTTTATTTGATGAATTAGTCCAGCTCCTCCTGCGACACTTCTCCAGAATCCTCCTCCGACTGAGGATCATCGTCCATATCACCAAATAAATTGTGGTAGCCACACGCAGGGGGTAGTCCATGGTGACTTAGTGCTGAGGACTGAGGTCGAGAAGGACGTGAAGTATTTTCTGATGCTGTGAATGATGCTAAGCTCGTGCTCTGTAGTTGAGATGCTAACGACAATACTTCTTCATCTTTGGATTTTTCTGTTGGGGCAAGACACTTGACGGTGACGGTGATTCGAGAAAATTTAATTCCGTAATGTCCAGCCCAAAACTGGTTGTCCTTCCCGTGATTTGTGAGAACAAAATAACGAATGTCATTGAGCTTCTCTCCGTCCGCCTCATCCAAGTCTACTTTTAAAGAGTATGTAATTTCACCCCAGCCAGCACCTGACTGCCGGGTTCCTTCCAATAAATTATCTTGAGTTATTTCGTCATTAGAGTTATTTTGGAGACAGACGTGAATTCTATACATGCCCCCACAGTCGAATCTAGAGCCCACCCTACAAACAGTCGGAAAAATAAAATAAAATAAAGTACACATTATTTTTAAGCATAACCGAATATAGGTGCATAAATACAAGCACGCGATGCGAAAAATAAAAATAAATCACAGGATTTTTAAGCACCATCTCCACTTCCACTGTAAATTAAATAATTAGCAATACCAAAATCGCAGAAATAGAAACAATAATAATTGGGCGAGTAGCTTTCACGGCAAATAAAAAATCGTCTGCGAAGAACCAAAATGACCCATATCCAATTTAAGCTAGAATAAAAATGAGCTATGTCATAAAAACAAAATGAGAAACATGCGTAAAATGTTAATTAGGAGTTTTTGAAAAACGTCAAATTTTCTATTTTCATGTTTTTCAACAATGTAAAATGTCCTATTTACATGTTTTTGAGAAGGTGCAAAAAGTTCTAATTCCATGTTTTGGAAAAAATGCAAAATGTTTTAATTTCATATTTTTGAAGTGCAAAATGTTCTATTTAAGTATTCTCAAGACATACTTGCATGCTTTTGTAGATAATTGATATTGTTCTAGCTACAAATGGATATGGGTCATTTTGGTTCTTCACAGACGAAATCCACATTTAGAAGTGCAGGGAGTACTGATAATACTGTCAAAAAAAGTGCTAGTGTACTAGTGTATTTACCTAGTAGTATCCAATGCCTACGTACCTAATTTGATCTGTATAGCTTATATTAGAAATAATAGTAATTATAATGATTAATAATAAATTACATTTCTGAAAGTGTTATTTCAAAGGGCAGCATGGTTTGCATCACAGCAGGAGTCAGACCGAATTCCCACAGGTCAATCTTTTGTTGCTTCGAGCACCAGTCGTAGGATGTGGCAAAGGCTGTATCGTTCAGTCCTTCAAAATCGTCCCGATCCCTCGGAGGGAGGTTGTCAATTCCAATGGGAGGAGACTCAATAGTAAAATTATTCCCTCCACGTCCACCTGCACGCAGTATGACCCAGTTTTGGAACTGATCTGAAAGTGAATAATAAGAGGAAAACTAAAATACCCAGCAATATGAAATTTATACGTTAATGTTATTTATAGGATATAATATTACATATTTTTATTTACAGAACAAAATCGAGTTAATTACAACAAGCACCAAATTAATTGGAAATTATGTTAAAAAAAATCTTTTCAATCATGTGTAACAAGCCTCTTTCCTACTTACCCAAACACAAACATAATTATTATTGTGTTATAACTAACTACAATTTAAATTAGATTTTGTCACATACCATTACCGGATGGATTCTTAACTAGATTTCTTGTCAAAAATCTATTTTTCGCAGCCGCGTAGAACACCATCCACGATTGCTCTCGCTCCTTTACATGGGCTGGGATGGAATTCCAGTCTCCACCTCGACCGCATCGACCAAATACAAGTTTCCAGAAGGAGCGTCGGGTCGTGATATCCTTCCATACTGTGCAAACCTAAAAGTGAATTAAAATACTGTCAATTATTTACTACGTCTTTTATACAAAATTAATTCAAAGAACGGATTGCAAACGAGGGGTTTAAATCGCATGTTACTCAAAATTCAAAATTGTATAAAATTCAGATTTATAATTACTGTACTTAAGCGCTGAGTACTACTGCTTTTCTTTTTTATACTGCAAGCACAGTCTTACCTGGGTGAGCGAGAGGATATCATCTGGAGCAGTGTAACTGAGGATGATTTCTAGTACAGATTCCGGAATACAAATATTATTAAAACTGTAGCCATTCAGGTCAGCATCTTCCCCATCCTTAAACTCCTTCACTGCGTTCCAACTTGATGATAAAGGTTTGGCCGAGATTCTTTTTCCGGGACGTCTCTTACCCACAACACGATCCACTACTGTTGATGCCACCTGATTCCCCATGAGCTGCTAGGAGGCTTCTTTTGAAACTAAAAATCTATGTAATCATATAAAATATTAAAAATTGACAAACATTAAATAATATAGAATACAGATCTCGTTATAACACTGAAATTAAATATAAAATCGAACTCACTTCAGAGATAGACAAAAGCCCGTAATAACCCGCAGATTTTTGCCGAGCAATCAAAAATTAACACAATAAGCAGCCAGCTATTGAATAGAACCTGTTGAATATCAACAAAAAAAACAATTGAAACAACTCACAATTTTGAATAAACAGTAGACAATCAAGAATGTCATATGATTGCTTTTACGATGACAAAGAATCAATAATTAATGTCACAAATTAATATAACACAACAAACAGTAAACAATTTGATGAATCAATAACGACTCTTATGCATGCATAGCTGTTTTGAATGTGGCATGTCACGTCACAAGCCCAACGTCTAGCATCACTAATAGTTGACAATTGAAGAAACTATACATAATTGTTGTAACAGGTACTGCATTCAGCTGACAGAGACAACAACCAACAATGTTTTCAGAATAATTAATTAAATACAAAAAAATTCGAATGATGAAAGAAAGCTAAAAGCGAATTTGAATCTTTTGTCCTATTATTAATCCAGCAGACTCACTCCTTCAGCAGACCTGTCTGTCTGTGCTGTGGCTGGGCTTTAAATATAGTGAACGAAGAATTTTCCTACAGCTTAAATAGCTTCCTTCCTCATTATTTCTAACAATCACAATCCTAATACATTGCTGTTAATTTAGTTTTAGTTCCAATCCCGGTAGCCCTCCTGTGAAAATCAAATGTCAATAAAATTAATGAAAAATCTATCACTAAGTAATTGACAATCAAAATTTAAACGATGAACAATGAACAACCTTCAACTTTCAACCGGTTACCGGTCAACAATACAATATACATAACAGATAATTTAATAATATTAGCTATTTAAGAGATTACTAAAATGTTCAATTTAATTAATTATTATGACGTTAGTTATTAAAAAAAGAAAGAGTGATACCAAAAGCACGAAACTTACGACATACGATGCACATCCAAAATTCCCAATTAATATTTGTATTTAAATGTTATCACTTTTACTTACCAGCCACCAGCACAGGTTGAAGAAGGTCACAGGTATACACAACTACTTACAACTTATGAATGTGATTTTTGAAATCTGTTGCTTGCAGTATTAAGTTATCGTAGGGAGCACAGCTTCTTGATTTTTCAAAACTTACTTCCATTAAAACAAAATACTTAAGTAGCAGGAGTAACTATGAAATCGCAAAAGGCAACAACTGTGCTGATTTGATATCTATTCTGTAATTTCCAATTTGAAAATGTTATTGTCCTTGATTTACGTAATAGCGTTCAAGCCCAAGACGAAGTTAATATTTTACAAATATTATTTTATTTATGAAGTTTAAATTGAAAATGAATTTTGCTTCACAAGTTTAAAAGATTGCGCCTTAAATCTTGACGTCACTCAATGAATCATTCCACTGCCTTCGTGGAAAAACTGGGATTTTTAGCCATCAGCTCAGCTGGACGGACGGGGAAACCTGAAACGGCCGAGAATTTCCGAGAAATTGAATGAATTGAAAATCGAATTATTGAAAAAAGTACTTTAAATAACATTATATTGTTTTTCTTATTATTTCCCCAGATTTTAATGCGTACATTATTTAGAACTTGAACCTACTTTTAGCTTTAATATGAGTAAAATTAGATTAACCAGAAGCCAGAAAATATGGAAAGTATAGGTAATACGCACAGGCACAGCTATACTTAACTATTATTGAATTGGGTACCTAAGTACTTAACTAGGTACTTAACTTAACATTTAAAGCAATTCACTACATTAGTAGATTTGTTATTTAGATAATAGTCGGATGGACATGACATTATTATTGGTATAACTTACATACTATGTGATTATATTTAAATATTACTAACAATATAGAGCATCGGTCCGAAGAGTTTTGTAAAATCGATGGGATTAATAATAATTTCGACTGAATGAGTATTGGATTTTATCAGTTGGATTTTACCCATCAATTCAGGGTGGTAGGCTAAACAATGGATGAATTATATTAATTAATTAAGTAGGTGGTACCTACCAGCTCACTGAACTGAGTGACACAAAGAATAATAATTATTCTGATGATTCATTTCATTTACTTACCTAATTTTCCATTTCCTCTCGTCCTCTGCCCTCCACAAATCCTCTTTCCTAATGAAAGGAGCCGAAGGGAGATTCCGTGTCGGTGTTCATAAGTATATGTATATACAGTTTAATATAAAATATATAGTGACTGAGCAATCACAAAGGCCTATCTCCAATTTTAAGCTAGAATTTAAATGAGATAAATCAAAAATAGACTACATGAGATACATGCGTAAAATGGTAATTTTATTGCGAGTTTTTTAAAAGTGCTCAATGTTATATTTGCATCGTTTTGAAAAGTTCAATATTTTATATTTACATGGTTTTGAAAAGTGTAAATTGTTATATTTACAAGATATTTGAAAATTCTAAAACGCTCTCTTTACTTCATTTTGAAAAGCTCAAACTATTCCATTTACATCCATTCAGGATTTTTATTATTTTTTTTATGAATAGTGCATTTTGCATTTATAGCTTAAAATAGAAATAATGGGTCATTTTGTTTCTTCACTTACGATATATGGTTCGTAATAATAACTATGTACTACCTACCCATCATAAACACAAACAAACGAACCTTAAAATAATTATTACGTAAACACACTGCACTTTTATTCAATTTCCTAACTTACGTATTATTGGCAAACACGTACTAAAAGCACATGGAATTAGCAATTGTGCGCGTGATTGCAATTTGCAATGGACTTTTTTACTATTTCTTTGTCAGTTACTTACACATCGTGAAGGTTTTTACGTACATTGTGATTTTAAATTGCTATTCCCTATACACAGTGTAAGTACTTACACAAAACACCTTTCTATTTAATTAGTATATGCTATTACCTACCATTAAATATAACCAACAAACTCTTAAAACACACATTCATTTATATTTATTTATTTATTTTTACTTGATTTTTTTCACGTAGTAGCCAAATTCCGCAGAAGCAGTACGAGACGCATTTACATAAATCATAACCTACCTCAATAATCGAAATACAAGTAACCTCCCAGGAAAGTTTACAATTGACAGTATTGACACACTGCTTCCGGCTTCCCTTCGGCTAAACTACCTAGTAAGATTTCATGCAAAACAGTCACCATTGCATCATGCGTAAGGGATCGTCCAAAAATGACGTCATCAAAATATCTATTTTTTTAGGACCCGGCTAAGCCATTGAGCAAATGTCTATGCTTTAAATAACATGCGATATCATCAACATCCAAGCAGACCCATCTGACGTCATTTATGGACGATTCCTAAGTATGTATCTATGTGCGTAGTTATATATGCACTGACGTAAGGCCGGTTCAATTCCCCATTAAGAATCTAAACGTTTTACCCTTCTGCACTATCTGCACTGTATTACCATATGGTAATATTTCTGTCTGACTGATGACTGACAGAGCAGTAATATAGGAAAAAACCAAAACGTTTTCATACCTTTTTTTAGTCACTATTATATATATATATAATATGTGCATGTGTTTTGCAAGAAGTAAGAACAGGAAAGCACCTACCTACCTACCTACCTACGTATACCTACCTAGGTACCTACCTTCTTGCCATACGAATACCCAACGTACCTACCTACTTACGTATGTAAAAGATTTAAAGTGCCTATTTCCCCCTTGTGAAATGCATTTCTGCTGGAATCTGGAAGCCCACGCAATATCAGCATCCCATTTCACCAAACTTACTTAAACCAATGTAGTGTTAATTAAATATTGCAGTTTATAAAATTGTCGACAGTTAGGAAGTCAGTCGGTCAGTTTGTTTTGGAGACTAACAATCTAGGAAAAGGAAAGTGTTGAGTTCGCTTTACCTAAAATTATTAATATTCAGCTTTTGGTATTAAGTGGAAAAGTTTTCTCGTGACAATGCCGGTGGGAAAAAAGTGTTAAGTTATAGAAAACCAAGTTTTATTGTAATTAGCAATATTATTAAATGTTTTCCGACGCCGTTGGATTCCATTAGTTTTGTATTAGGCAGTGGTAGTGGTACGACCAATGAACTAATATTGTGGGAATTACGTGAAGGTAGAGAACAGTAATTCCAAATTCTCAGATTCTTCAAGCCGTTGGACGTGGAATTAAGAGAAAAAGTGAGTCTTTTTATTTATTTTTGGGGCTAAAATTATAAAGTGATAATAGTTATTATTGAGTTGTATAGAAATTATTTTTTCATAAAATATTCCATCCGCTACCTGCGACATGAAAATTACTTACATATATAGAATAGATAGCCGTGCTTTTTTGCTTGACATACCTATATTCTTGGGTATCAGTATCAGAGTAGCAGTAAGTAAATACCGTATGTATTTTATACTTGCCCTTGCATTTTTACTAGCCCTTTTACTCCCATTTTTTGGTTTCAGTTTTAATCCCTTCCATTATTCTATTCTATTACCTTTTCCACCGTACCTTTCCTGACTCCATCTAAGCCCTTATATATGCATATAGATTTACGAAATGCAGATTAGGTAAAACTACAAGGGTATGCATATATTAGTCACGTACTTGTGATTGTGACTGACTGACTGACTGACCTAATAAAACAGTATAATATGTGCTGTTAACAAGCTGATACTTTGGAAAAATAGGAATTAATAAAAATAAACAAAATATAAGAAGGACACGCTTTACTAACTGTACTGTCAACGTCATTAACGTCAAGTCAACTAGTCTGCGTGGAAGCTTTGGCATTTGGGTTTGTGAGTAGAAAACCTGTTGAAACTTGCTGCTTCAAATCAGATGTCAGAATTCGAATTCTGACTCACTACTTTATTATCAGCCGCACTGAGAGACTTTTTCGTTTTTATCACGTTCAACGTTTATGAAACGTTTCATGTAATTTATTTTAAGTAATTATTATTGTCGCATAGTTTTGTTTGGTTTTACAGTTCTATTCGTATCCAGTTGCCAGTTGCTAGTTAGTGTGTGGTGTGACATAGTGTTTAATTGTTTATACTTGAGAAGTAATCGCTCCGATTTTCAACAGTTTTTTAGCTGAATGCCGCACCGACTCGGGTATCCGACAGTTTGAATCATCTGGATTGACTTTCTTTGTTCAACATGGTTCTTGATGCCAGTAATTAAGTGCCGAACCTGTGTACGTGATCAGTTCAGTTGATAAGTTATTGTAATTATTGGATCGTTGAATGGGATTCAAATTGAGAGCTTCCCTGTAGTTGATGATGGTACATATCTACACAGTTGTGAACCAGAAAATTTATGAGAAAATCGGGTAAGGATTTTGAGTGCGTAATTTATTGTTTGATTAATATTTTTAACATGTGACATGTCATTTTGTATGTATTTAGAAGTAATTTCATATTAGGAAACTCGATAATACTAATTATTATTCGTTAACTATATATAGTGACCACGATAGTGACTAGTGTTAGTCTGTTAGATGATGAATTGTTTTTAGTTTTTAGTCCTAACTTGTTGAAGTAATTAACAGTTTAGGAAATATTTAGAATTAGTTTGGTAATATTTTATCATCGTTCGTGAAAAATCAAAATCAGCCATATCTGTTTTTAGCTAAAAATAAAATGTACTATCTACTCATAAATAATTATATCATGTTCCTGATGAAAGGGTTTGAACAGAACATTTTGCACTTTATAAAAACAGTAAATAGAATATTTTGCACTTTTCTTAAACATGTAAATAGAATATTTTGCACAATCCAAACACATGTGTAAATTGAGCATTTTACACTTTTTAAAAACATTCAAATGGGAAATTTTACATTTTTCCAAACTTCCAAAGCATGTAAATGAAATATTTTGTACTTTTCAAAATACTTTGAATTGAAACACTTTACTCTTTTCATGAACATGTAAAACATTTTGACCATTTCAAAAACATGCAAAAATGCTTAAAAGAGTCTGCAATTTTAAAGAACTCGTAATTATTCTTAAAATTGTAAGCCTATATCTCATTTACTGCTTTTTTGACATAGCGCACTTTAACTTTAGCTTAATGTGGAAATTGCCCATTTTGATTCTTCACTCACGACTCCCGATAAGACAAATTAATGTAAATATAAATACCTCTAATGCTATAAGTAGGTGCGTTTGTGCTACTGAAGCTAAAGTAGCTCAGTAAACTTTAATAACAACGTACAAATAGTTTATTTCTCTTGTTTAAATAATTTCAGACAACAAATTTACTAGTGACTAAGGGGATTTCGGATCATCAGATCGACATGGACCCTCAAATTCAAAACATTTTCAACATTATCGGGGGCGGCTCTCAGAGCCAGAACCAGAACCAGAACCACCAGCTGTGGGCAATGGATCCTTCATACTTGGACGATTTGAACTCTGTCCAGGCCATTCAGGTCAATGGTCCACCACTATGCTCCAGTTTGACCTCAGATCTCCCTGCGGCGGTCTGCTTCAAACACGAAAAATACGTATTTTGCTACGATTGTGGTCAAAATTTTGTATCTAAAAAGAAGTTTAACGATCACATGCAGAAGTGTGCGTCAGGGAAGATAAATAATGGAGTTGCTTCACCGTCCCCCACCAAATTCTCCCGATCCACCCCAACAACATCCCCTGCTAATTCTGATCTCACTGCATCGAAACTTGTTAAATTAGGAAATAATCTCAGCTCATATGCCAGCTTCAATGGGAGTAGTGCTAACAACAACAACGTTAAGGACATAACTCCAACTGCGCAGCATCAAAATGCAGAGTTTCAATTATCCATGTATAATGAGAACCTGACCGGTCCCGGTACTGGCCCCGAATCCGAATCCTTCCCCTCATCAAACCCGAACTCAGTCACGTACACGATGGAACCCAGTCTCCTACAATCTGCAATGCCAGGCTCTCTGAGTCCAAGTTATTTCACACCGACTTTTGAGATGTTGTACGATCACCCTGCAGACAACAACAACTATGATTCGGTTTCAAATTTGACTTCGAAATGGAACTCTCACCCTACGCATGTCAAGAAGATGAAAATCCCTCGATCGGTGTACTCGAAAACATCGCCAAAACCAAAATCAAAATATTTAGCAGGAAACGCTCCGTCAACTTACATCGATGCAAAAGGGAACATCGCCATCTCTGAACTGTACGAGTGCCCCACTTGCAAGAAGAGGTATAGAAGCAAGTATGGTTATATTCTTCATAGCAGAACTCACACCGGGGAAAAACGACATAAATGCGATGTTTGCCAGGCGGCCTTCAACCAAAGCGTTCATTTAAAGGATCATATGCGGACCCACACGTAAGTTTATTTTATGCAATTTAATTCGTATAGCTTCAGTACGTGAACAAATTTCAATATTAAGGGTCCAACAGTCCAACTCGTCTAACAGTATCAGTAAGTATACACAGCCGCGGTTCCAGGTGGTGGGCAAATGAATATTTTGCGCTTTTCGTAAACATGCTAATGGAATATTTTGCACTTTAAAAAAAAATGTTAATGGAATTTTTAAACCTTTTAAAAACATGTAAATACAAAATTTTTAACTTTTTAAAATCATAATAATAGAATATTTGGCACTTTTTTAAAACATGCAAATAGAATATTTCGCTTTTTCTAAAAACATGTCAATAGAATATTTTGCACTTTTTTAAAACTTGTAAATAGAATATTTTGTAATTTTCAAAATCATATAAATCGAATATTTTATATACTTTTCAAAATCATGTAAATGGAACATTTTACACTTTACAAAAACTCGTAATTAAGATGTTGCTCATCCTATATCTCATGTAGTATTTTTGTTTGACATAGCTCATTGTAATTCTAGCTTAAATTCAATATGAGCCGTTTTCATCCTTCACCACTCACGAAATGTATTTCCCACACCAGAAAATATTTCTAGATCCGCCCCTGAGTGTGCATTAAATTTTCGGTAATTGCAAATTGCCGAAATGCTGACAAATGAATTAATTTCTTTATTGATCCTTTTTCTTTTAGGGGAGAAAAGCCGTTCTGTTGTGCCGTATGCGGTAAGAACTTTGCCCAGAGTCAGAACTTGAAGCACCACTCACGAGTCCACGAGGGGGTTGGACCCTACCAGTGTTCCATGTCAAATTGTGACAAGAATTTCTTCACCAAGAAGGAACTCAAAGCCCACCTGGTGGATCATACTGGACCCCACCACGTGGAAGAAGGGTTGACATTATTGATACCTGACAAGTCACAGAAGACCCCCATGTCATTGAAACTGCATACTTGCGAATTTTGTGGATCGAATTTTAAAACCAAAGGATCTCTCGGCCTACATGTTAAGTACCACGATGTTCCCCTAAAGGATCGTGGACCTATTGATTGTAAAAACCAAACTTTGCAATTGGGATTTTGAAGAATTTAAATTGAATCTATTTAAGCGGATTATTTCTTGTGGTACTGCCGCTGTCGTAGTTTCTCCATAAGCTAATCATCTTTTTACTACGTCAATTCTTAGTTTTGTTAAACTATTTCTTTTGCCAGTTAAGAATTTTATTATTAATTTTTTGATATCAGAATCAGGGACTGAATCGATACAAGTCAATGGTGATATAACATTATATATTATGATTTTCCGTTTTGAATTTTTTTGTGTGCTTTTGTTACCTTCGTTTTTTTACTGAAGTTAATGGTTACTACTGATATTAAATTATCCTTGTTGTGCAGTATTTAAAATTAAGTGTTATTTGCTCAAAAGTGCCGCCAAGAGTCAGTGCTATTTCTTCGTTAATAATCGTATTTTTGCGAATTAAGTAGAGTGATTTATTATTTTATTTAACAGTTTTGGGATTGGGTTTTGGAAATGGCACGTGGATGTGATCTCAGTGGGTGCAATGTTGTACAGTATGTAGATAGGTATACATTCAATTATTATGTGGTTTATTTGTAGCGTTTAGAAGTAAGTGGACTTCTTCTTGTAAGCCTATATTTGCAGTATTTTGGCACCATTTTTGTACAACTTAATAGTAGTTACTATTTTATTGTACCTACTGTACTGCAAATTCTTAAATACCTATGTTGATTTAATTATTTTGAATACATTTGTAGTACAATGTACATATTTGTTTGAACAATGTTGTTATAAATATTATTTATGTTAGCATTGTAATTTATGTAGTGTATAAATTATTACCTATATATATTTCTTGGCTACAATTATAATGAGCGATTCCTCGATGTCGATTTTTACATCCAGGAAGGCTGCTCTCGTAATTTTCTCTGCTTTACGTATTTATTTTCAGCTAAAACCTAAAAAAGCCAGATTCAGATGTTATTTCAAGCAATTTTACTCTTAAGTTTGGGGTCCTGTGAGCTTTGTTATTATATAGCTTATAGGATTAAAATTTTGTATTTAAAAGTGCAACTTGATTTATGTTTAGAATTTCTATGTGATTTTCATTTTTGTATAAGTGAATCTAAATATACACTCGCAATAACAATTATTCGAGTGGTACTGATTTAGTCTTTTTTTAAATCCGTAAGTTCAGTTATTTTTAAACCCAGTATTTGGTTTAATTAATATGTTGTATATCTAATCTAAACTGTATTGTCAGGAAGGTAGCTCCTATATTGTTAAGTAATACTGAGGTGTTTATAGTCTTACAATTAGTAGGTATACCTACAACTAGTAGGTACCTACGCATTTTGATACTTTTTAAGTATTGTCACCTTTAATAATACTGATATTTGAACTGGAGAAAATTGTAGATACTTATTTATTAGTTACCTGCACAGTTCGATAATAACATGGGGCAATGGGGCTTATAGTAAACTAAAACTACCTAAGTTAAGTAACTGTTAAAACTACATAATATTGAATAATTTGATATTTGTTACGGATAAGTGACAGGATATTGTATCAGTAGTTTTACATGCAAATAAAGAGAATATTTCTTGAAATCAAAATGTTAACATGTAGCTAATTGATTAATTAACGTATGGTTTGCTTTTTTTTGCGTCGCGGGGAGTAATAATAAGTACCTATTTACATCATGTTTATTAGTGTAAATAAGAAGGGAGGAGTTTATTCTTTCTGGGAACATTCCCGGCAATATTCAATTCATTTTGTTGAAGTTTTTGATATAATATAGGTAAAGTATAGGTCATGGTTATAGCTATTAGGTATGGAATGGAATATGGGTAATTCTAATCATTAGAATTTTTAAAGAGATCGTCAGCAGGGCGCCGGACGAAGGAATTTCTTTTAGGCAGCAAATTTTTTCCGAACAAACACCCCCATTTTGAATTTATGGATGGTTTTTGGTTTTCTTTGGTAAAGCAAAATACTGTATTTACATGTTTTAGAAAAGTGTAAAATGTTCTTTTTACTTGTTTAAGAAAAGTCCAAAATGTTCTATTTACATGTTTTGAGAAAAATGGAAAATGTTTTATTTCAATGTTTTTGAAATGTACAAAAATATTTTATTTGCTCGTTTTTGAAAAGTCAAAATATTCTTTTTACGAATGTTTTAAAACTGCAAAATGTTCCATTTAAATGATATTTTGAAAATTCAAGCAGCGGGGGCTGCCTGCGCTGCGCTGTTCGCATTATCCGGACCTGCTGATCGTCAGTAAATAATATGTCATCGGAAGAGTGAGTCTAGTGAGAGGCCTTTGATAACATGCCATAATGCTATCTAATCTAGCCATCTTCGTAATGTTAAAGTGAATACGATGACATGGGGTTCCAGTGGAGGAATCCTAAAAAGGGATAATTTGCGGGTGAAGTCATTTATAGAGCTTTCCGAATGAGCATATAATTTGAAGAAATAAAGGGAAAATTCGAATGTGCTATGGACAGTCGAGTCAGTCGAAAGTCCTTCAAAAGTAATTAGAATAGGTTTTGTTTGACTATTCAGCTCTACTCCCATTGTCGAATTAATCGGCAGGTTATCAGGTATTCAAAGTAAAGTAGGTGCATATAATTATGTATTTAGTTCAAACGAACTTAGTCTGAGCCTGCAAGTACAACTTCTACTGGACTCGCACGTTAGTAGGTAATTACCTCTAGTAAGTACCTACACAGAGTTTATATTATTGAGGCCTTGCTATCTTACTTTTTTCAACATGGATTTTCCAACTATTACGCTATGCTGTTTGGGAGAGGGGAGTGTGGAGAAAATGACGTCAAGTCCTTTGCATTAGATAGGTTTGTGTGATACCGAGGGGGTTCAAAATTTGAGGATATTTCGTTGACATTATTTACGGACTATTCTCCACGAGTACTTTGAATTTTATTCCATTTCCATATTCCGATACGTATTGTACTTACTGGAGGGGCCGTAAAATGCTGCCGCTACGAAAAAGTGAAAAGAATTTGTGTAGAATTGAACGGCGGTCGGGGAGGCGTCGACCAGAATTTTCTTTGAGTTATTAGTCGCATTTTAGTAACGGACGCGAAGGCACAGTTGTGTAGAATACATGAAAAGTTATGTGATTCTAAAATCCGATTAGATACCTACCAAAATATTTTTCTCGCTAAATTTTCAATAACAGTCAGTTAGCTCACAATAGCCAGTGACATTGAACCCTTGACTTTGAAATGTCATCCGGGACGAGTGAAATTGTTAGACGACCAGCACCAGGCCGGTGCCGGTCCAAGTCCAAGCCCAAAAAAACATTACCTTTACCAAAGGTTCCTGTAGAATCCAACCCCACCTCAGTTCCTACAAGTGACACCAATGAACTAGCAGTGCCCCTTTCAGGCCCGACTCATCGTAGACGGCCTGGAGCGAAACCGAAATCCAGAAGAAAATTACCCGCATTACCATCATCAACAGCAATGGTAGACCTTACAAATGACACGGACGATGGGAACTTCCAAGTGGTGCCCTCAACCATGTCAGACCTTTCCGGTTCCGGTTCCGGTCCGGCTAAAGGTGTCATAAATAAAGGTCCAGTACCAAATTCCAGTACTTTACCTTCTCCCACATCAAGCGACGTGTCATTATTCCCATCAGCCTTCACCGCTAAAAACAGTGACGACGAAATGACAGGGTCAGCTCCACCTCCAGACTTAGGGACAGGGACCTCTTCAACTCGACGAAGGCAACCTGGACGGAAATGTAACAGAAAGAAAGCATCTCCACCTCTTCCTCCAACAGTTCACGTTGTTTACGATCTCGACTCTTCCGCTGATCCGGATTACCAACACAAAGCAGCAGATGAACCAGCCAACAATAGAAGTAGAAAGCGGGTAGGGTCAGAAATGTCATTGCCTGGACCAGCAGGGTCATTACCAAAATCAGTCAAATCTCGTGGACGACCTAAAAAAGCAAAAAGTGACAATGGTGCTGTAGCGAAGAAAGGGAAGAAAATATCTCAAGTTGAGGTCTTTAGCGGAGCGGGACACAGTCTCAATTCTGCATCGCAATCTGTCAAGAGTAGCAATTTATCTCCTTTACACGGATCAGTTTCTTCTGTGGCTTCGGTCCGGATGCCCCCGTCTCTCGTACCTAGTGATCTCCCAGAAGAAAAGCGACGAGCAGCCCGGGCTGCGTTGGACAGATACGAAAAGCACAAGTCTGACGTTATTACGGATCCGAAAGAACTTGCGGCTAGAAGGCATCGGGATGTGATTAAAGGTAATCCATTTATTCTGTCCATAATCAATTACTATTTTAATTTCATAATTTTAATGTACCAAAAGATTTCATAGTAACAAAAGTATTAATTAGTTATTTGATAATCACAATTTTTAATAACCCCTGCTTTTTGTTTGTGTCAGCTCAAGCAAGAAAGGAGTTGGAGGCGGAAGAACAGGAAAATCAAAAATTCGCCGATCGTGTCAATCAAAATCGAAAGGGACAAAATATTGATGAAGATGAAACAGAGGAAGCTGTTCAAGATTTCAAAATCCGCCGCCGTCCTGCAGATCTTAAAAACACTAATGATGAAGAAGATGAGGGAGATCGTGTCTACTTCTCGTGCTCCTTGTTTCGTATGTATATCGTCAGTGAAGAACCAAAATGACCCATATCCATTTTGTAGCTAAAAACAATAGCCATGATCTACAAAAATATTGAATTATGTCTTGAAATCATTTAAATACAACATTTTACGCTTTTCAAAAACGTGTAAATAGGACATTTTGTACTTTTCAAAAACATGTAAATAGAACATTTTGTACTTTCGAAAAACATGTAAATAGAACATTTTAAGATTTTCAAAAACTCTTAATTAACGTTTCACTCATGTTTTTCATTTTAGTTTTATTAGTTAGCTCGATTTGATTGTAGCTTAAATTGGATGTGGGTCATTTTGGTTCTTCACAGACGATATATTGATTTAACTATGAATTCTAATTATGTACATACCCTTACTAGTTAGTCAGTCCGGTCCGGTCGTCAGTATCGGGAGCATTAAAATTTTAAAAAAGTTATAATTTATTATTTTTGTAAAATAAAGCTGGGCAAGTTCTACCGCTCGACCAGATGGAGGCCAAGATTCTAGAGTTTTTGTGTGAGCGACCGAAGGAGGAAATGAGCCAGACATCCTGCTCAATAATTCACTCCTGCAACAAAGACAAGGACAAGGTATAGTGAAGCTCATTTTCTGGACAAAATTAAATAAACTGATGAGCCGATAATTATTTTTGGCAACATTATTTATCATATTTTGCATCGGGTTAAATTTTGCAATCAAACATGTACAGGTGGCTGCTTGCGTGGACACTTTGTGCAAGATTCTGGAAAAAATCATCGAGACTCCCACTGAAACTAAATTCCACAAAATCCGGATCAATAATAATGTTTTCCAAACGAAAGTGAGTGGAGTGGTGGGGGTTCCAGAATTTTTAGCAGCAGCTGGATTCTTCATGACTGTGGACAAGGGACCTACTGGAGAAGATGAACATTTTTATCAAGTTGATCCGGACTTTGTAGTCATTTCTGAGCTAAGGGTGAGGCTTTGCAATCGTTAATGTATAAGGGAAAGAAATCAATTTATCATTAATTAGTTTACTGACTGACTGAGTAGTGAGTTACTATTTACTTTTAAGTTTTTTCTACATGTATTAAATAGGCGCTACGAGACACGTTGAAGTCAACGGAGCCCATCCGCACTGAGCTGCATCGCGACTTACAAGTTTTAATGCCAGCAGCAGTAGCAGAAACTCAACTCGTCGGGACAACGACAACCCATGTCCAGGAATTAGCTTGTGAAGAATTAGCTCCCGAATTTTTCAGCCTCACAACCGGGGAACTCCGAAGAGAGCAGAACCGTCGGACTGAGATTGCTAAGAGAGAATTAACTCTTCGAACAAAAAAGACACGTGAGCAGGATGAACTTGTTGGATTGATGAGGGGGAAAAGCAGAGTTTATCGCTACGCTTCTATCAGAATTAGATTCCCTGATGGATTTACAATTCAGGTAAAAATATAAATCATAATATTTTTAATATTTTATATTGCACGTAAACTTGAAAGAAAATGAAGAAATCAAAATTGCGTGCCCTTGTTTTTGGTTGTTATTGGGATGTTGTATAAGCAGGAGTTGTCATTTATGTATTTCAACTTGTATGTATTTTATAGGGCACTTTTTCTGCCAATGAAAAGGTGCAGGATTTACACTTGTTTGTTGCTGAAAATTTGGCAAATCCATGGACGGAGTTTACTCTCGTCAAATCCGGAGGCGAAGTTTTATCAAAGCATGAACTGACCTTAGCTGCCTATAATCTCCTACCTTCAAGTATTCTAAACTTCAGAGGTGACTCGTCTGCAGGAACATCTTCGTCTGCTTTGTCAGGAGGCACAGAGGTCATCTATCTCAAGCCGGAAGTTCTCACGTTAGTTCAAGGCCCGAGTCCCTGTCGTGGTCAGTGATAGTTGCAATACCATTTAGTTTTAATACTATTATTATGATTGTAATGTTATTATGGATTCAGTTTCTGTTTTGTGTACAGACTTTTTGTACACGGGATTATTTCGCATATTTAATGTTTTTGTTTTGTTGGCTTAGCATTTTCACAAGTTATTAAATCTGAAGATGAGGGAAACAAGTCTTAAGAAAAAGAAGAAGCGAACGAGGTATGTCTCGTATTTTAATTTCTTTGTAATGTTTATAATCATATCGCCAGGCCCAGCCATTCGGCACACCAGTCTCACAGTGACCCATATCAACTCTCAACTAAAAGCAAAATGCACTGGCACTATGTACTTACAAAAAAGAATATACTATCTTGATTTCAAAAACATGTACATGAAACATTTTGGCTCTTTTCAAAAACATGTGAATGGAATATTTTGCAATTTTCAAAGTAATCTAAATAGAACATTTTTCAAAAAGCATGTAAATATTCCTTTTTGCAATTTTCAAAACACATGTAAATAAACCTTTTTGCACTTTTTCAGAAAGCAGGTGAATAGATCATTTTGCACTTTCCAAAAAGCATGTAAATAGATCCTTTTGCAATTTTCAGAAACATGTTAATAGACCTTTTCGCACATTTCAAATATCAGGTAAATAGACATTTTTGCACTTTTCAAATAGCAGGTAAATAGACATTTTTGCACTTTTCCAATAACAGGTAAATAGTCTTTTTTGCACTTTTCAAAAAGCATGTAAATACTATAGACCATTTCGCACTTTTCAAAAAGCATTTAAATATAGACCCTTTTGCAATTTTCATAAACACGTTATTAGACCTTTTTGCACTTTTCAAAAAGCAGGCAAATGGACCTTTTCATACTTTTCAAAAAGTAGGTAAATAGACCATTTTGAACTTAACAAAAAGCATGTCAATAGACCATTTCGTACTTTTCAAAAAGCATTTAAATAGACCCATTTGCAATTTCCAAAAACGTGTAAATAGAACAAATGTTACGCTTTTCAGAATTCGTTAATAACAGTTTACGCATCTATCTCATTTAATGAATTTATTGACAACGTACCTATAAGTGTTTAGCTCCTTTCAATTCCAGCTTTTTGGCTCAAATTAGATATGGGGCACTTTGATTCGTCACGAACGATTTCTTCCTTCTTCCATATACTGATAGTAGTTAATAAAACAGTCTAAATAGCCAATCAGTTTTATTAATTAATTGATGAATTAGTGTATTAATGTCAATATTATGTAATATTGTAATTTCATAGGTGGGCCAGAAGATGATTATGATTGACACTCTCGTATTTTGAATGATGAATGTGAATAACTTCTCAAGTCCAAGTCGAAAGGACAAAGCGGAGCTCTTTGTAAATTCTTTTTGGATACGGTGGAGTGTGGAGAATCTTCACAATGCATCTATAGGAAATCAGTACTAGATTTATATGAAAGCGCATTAACTTTAGAAATACAAAAAATATTATTTTGATGTATTGAATTCATGGCGAATGAAACGAGGGACAACAAGCACGTTATTAGCAAATTCTTGTTGCATTTTTTATGTATTTGTTTTGAAAGGTTTTAGATTGTACAGTCTGAAGATTTTAGAATTGTGAGAACGCAGAGATGAATTATCCGTTTTTTATATTAACTGCCAATCTCCGTTTTTTAGCAATTCCTGAGCAATACAGTATTTTACATAGGTTGTCAGCTGTTTTCTGTATCTTTCATTTATGTTTTTGTAAATCGTCTGATCTTGCTATTACTTAATAATGATATTGTATTTCATATAATATTATGACCTTGTAAAGTTTGTTATATGATTATTATTAGTTTATATGTGTATATACTTACGCGTAGCAATAACACATTTTCTATTGATCTATCTAAATGAATTGAAGCCACTTTTAATTTTGGCCAAAGATCAACATGAAAATGCCAGTTTGATTTTTTTTACGCTTTTTGATTCAGTTGTTACTGTCAACTGTCGTCACACAGTAATTCCAATAGCCTCGCTCACGTCAGTATCCACGCGAATATTATGTTATAAATTTTTATTACGATTACTACAATAATTATTTTGTTTCAGCGGTTTTTTAAAAATTAAAGATAAAGAATAACTAAAACTGATGGTGTTTTAATGATGGTGGTTTTTACTTCTAACTTACTTACTGTTTGTGTTGGCATTTTCAAATGGTTTATTTACGTTCAGAGTCAGAACAGTGCAATGTTTGTAGTGCATAATTATTGCGAATTGGTGTACATGTAAGATGCTAGTAATCAATAATTTTCATACTCAATTTGACGATCTTCCCATCCAGCCAGATTATTTGTATTTTTTTATCTTCGCTTAATTTTAAACATGAATCACTAAAACAAATTGAATGCAGATTCAATTCCTTTCATGATGCTATTTAGGATTTGTTTTTACTACATCACTATTTACAGAAAAAGACAAATTGTCGGTCTCCAATAATTCGAACTATAAAAGCTAAAAGTGTGCACAGGAAGAAGATCAGAGCATCCTGCACTAATAATTATACTACTATCCCACCTTTCGAAACTTCAAACAGTGTAAACAACAATCGTTCGGTTCGTTCGTAAAAAAAAGTTTTCATTATGCATTAATTATTATTGTTTCGCTCGAAGAAGAATCAAAAACCAAAACGCATAGCGAAAATGAATCAAGTTGTGCAAAATTAGAAAAAGTCTGAAAATTGAAAAAGTGAAAATTGTGAAAAAGTATTTAATATCATCAAAAGCCTTGTTATCCTTGTGCTTGTCAGTAGTGGTGGACGCGGTTTAATTCAAAAAAAAATACCAGCACCACTAGCTCACTAGCTTCATAGCTGGGCATTTGATTTGCACTCGCACTCCACTCGTACGAGTGCAGGTCAAATCTTGTGCACTCAAACTCCACTCGCTTGAGTGCATCCAAAATATTTTGCACTCGAACTCCACTCTAGCTAGGGACTCGTTATGAGTGCAATATTTTCTGCACTCCACTCGCACTCTTTGAGTGCAACTCTTTTTCAACATTTACATACAAAAATACATCCTTGGTGTGGCGCGAAGTTTAAAAACCCTTGCACTCTGAGTGCAGTCAAGGTGCACTCCGCTCCACTCCCTTGAGTGCAATCTAAATCTCTTGCACTCGCACTCCGCTCACTGAGTGGAGCATAGCGGAGTGCAGTTTTAGAGCGGAGTGCTGCACTCCACTCGTTGAGTGCGCCCAGCTAAGTTGAGCTTTTATTACAAAATTACAAATTATTATTATTATGTACATAGTAAGCTCCAGCAGTATCAGTTCTACCACCAACTTAAGTACTAACTATTCAGTAACGCTAATCTTCCTTTGGTTCCCTAAAACTTGTCTGAAATCAAAGAACTTAATAAATGAGTTATTATATTTCGGGACTCGAATAATAATTAATAGGATCTATCTCAGGTGATAGACTCCCGCCAGAGCTTTTTTAAAGTAAGAGACTATCTACTGCGAGATTCTACCACTAAACTCAAACCACTTTCTCTCAGCTCTGGGACAGAGACGTGCAATACATTTAAGTAGTTCTTTGTTAGTTAATATTAACTGAGTTTTAATGGATAACACTAACTTAAAAGACTTGACTGGACAAGGTGGAGCCCAGGGCTCGGGGGTAGATAGGTTTTTGGGTCCGATGTTGGCCGCCTTGACCCCAAAATTAGTGGAATTAATTGAGGCTGAATTAAAAAATAAGCCACATGGTCGTACGCAGGCTGAAAGCATTAGCCACACGGCCACGGCTGACGACGACTCGCACGCAGCGAGTGATAATGGTACGACGTTGGCACTTGTACTAATATTGGCATTGGCACTTGAATTTTTAATTGACATTAGAACGCAAATTGTTAATTGGCTTTGGCACTTGAAATATTAATTGGCATTGGCATTTTTACAAATAGCCTCAGGCGAGGAAATATATGTGACTAAAGATAGCTGACTTATAAGCAGTCGGCGTATAGTATGTTACTATTGTTGAGCTCTTTCTTTTTTAATTTTATTTTGAGCAGAATCTACCGAGTTTATACCGGGGGGTAAACGACAACGATTGAATTTTGAGAAAGAGGAAGAGGACGGAGAGATCAACGACAATAATAATCAGGGTGAAGAGTTGGAGGTACTTGTAGATCCTTTGGCATATTATTACGAATCAGAGCGCAGCTGGAAGGCTCCAGAGGAGACCCAATTATTTGAAGGCATACATGCGACGATTTTGGACGGCAGATGAAAGAAAGAGTATTTTAGAAGTGTTTTCTTTACCTAGTGATAATGAGGTGTCAATGCCGAGAGTTGATGAGTTGTTCCTAATTTTTTAAGGCAGAATAAAGTTTCATTTAAAGAAATTCCGGGGCTGTTTGCATTAGAGGGGATTCAGTCGAAAGTGCTGGGTTGTATGGGTCCTCTGACAGCTATGCATGCGACTGCAGTTGAAGCGATTAAATCACAGATTATGATGGATCCTAACCAGGTTTTGGAAGCGGTCTGCAATGTTCTTGCTTTTGTTGGCAATGTGAATGCTCAAGCGTGTCACGAGCGTCGTCGACTGATTCTTCGAAAGATCAACCCGGCTCTAGCTAATTAGTCGTCGCGCTCAGATGTTGTTGCAGACCCACGGGAATTGTTTGGCGAGGCACTTCGGGAAAATATAAAGGAGTCGAACGAGCTAAATAAGGATTTTTCAGGATTTTTAAGAGATAATTCAGGATCATTTAGTGGTCGCGGATCTGGAGCTATTCCTCGCGGTCGTTCTATTAGCCGTCCTTTTCGTGGTTTTCCTTGTGTTGGATATAGCTAAGGGATCTTAAGCGGAGGTTCCGCTCAGTTTTCTGTTGGATCCCGAGGAAGATCTGGCTATTATCAGCGACCATCTCGTGGTCGAGGTACATTACTGCAGTTATCTGAATTAATAAGCATTCCCCTTATACCGGTGGGTGGTAGATTAAGTGCGTGCCTTGATAAGTGGCAGGAAGTTACTAGTGACGCTTGTGTTCTTAGGGCAGTCATGGGTTATGGGTTGCCATTTCTTGAGGATCCTGGCCAAAATCTATCACCACCCCCTTATATTAATAAACCTGAGGAGAAATCTCTTATAGGAAGTTGTTCGAATGAGTGAAAATCAAGCGATTAGACGCGTTGAAAACCCACATTTGTTGATTCAGATATTTTTAGTTCTAAAGAAAAATAATAAGTGGAGGCCAGTAATAAATTTAAAGCCATTAAATCGCTTTCTAAACGTGGAGCACTTTAAAATGGAGAGTGTTAATGGTTAGAGACTTGCTTTGCCCAGGGTGGTGGATGGGAAAGCTGGACCTAAAACATGCTTATTGGACAGTATTAATTGCAAGTCAACACAGAAAATTCCTACAGTTTGAATAGAATAGGATTATTTGAGAGTTTTTTTCATTGCTCTTTGGGTTAGCGGTAGCTCCATTTGTCTTTACAAAACTGACAAAGCCAGTTGTGGGTTATTTACGTGCTCAGGGTGTTCTAATTATAATGTACATTGATGATTCATTAGTTCTGGGTGATACTTTTGAGACTGTTGCAGCTCATCTTACTATGTTTGCAGAGTTATTCGAACGTCTCAGGTTTATATTAAACAAGGAGAGTTCGGTTTTAACTCCAGTGCAAAGTATTGAATTTTTGGGTTTGCATTTTGACTCAGTACTAATGACGTGGGCATTACCTACGGCCAATAGATTAAAGATTGAGTCTAATGCAAAATTTTTAATACCAAAAGAGCAAGTCACCCTGCGGGAATTGGCAAAATTCGTAAGCATAATTTTGTTGTCAACGACAGGATTGAGAGCAGCACCATTTTAGGTGCGAGAATGTTAAATGATCTTGATTTCATCTCTTTAAGTCTTGCGGTCATGGGAAACGACTTTCAAGTTAACTCCAAAGGTTCTCAAGAAGCTAGAATGGTGGGGTCAAAATATAATAGCGTTGCCAAGTTTTCCAATTTTACTCGAGGTTCCCTAATTCTCAATAAAGTCAGATGCATCTCTTCAGAGATAGGGCGCCAGATGTGGGAAGCTGGCGACAAAATAAATGGGGTCAGTTCAAGACTGGGTCAAATGACCGCATATAAATTCCCAGAATGGACAACAAAACAGCCGTGGCATAGGTGAACAAACTGGGTGGAACAAGGTCCCGACAGCTAAACCAAATGGCGTTAAAAATGTGGGAGTGGGCTCTAAAGCGCGATATATGATTACAAGCCGAATATCTTCCAGGAATAGAAAACATCTGGGCAGACAGGGAGTCCAGAAACTCTCACAATTCCAGCAACTGGAAACTACGGCCAGACTTAGCGCAGCATCTGTTTTGCTATTACCAAAAGTGCAAAGTGGATCTTTTTGCAAGCCGGCCCAATCATCAGTTGACCAACTAATGGAGCTGGAGGCCGGACCCATTGTCGCTGGGGACGGATGCCTTTACGGCGGACTGGAGGACTTTTCAGGGGTATGCGTTTTTCCCATTTTGTCTAATAGGAAAGTTCCTGAGGCAGTGTCAGGAGCAAAAAGCTCAACTTTTGTTGATAGCCCCGGTGTGGAAGAATCAGTATTGGTATCCACTACTATTGAACAGCCTGTAAAGCTTGCCGATATTGATTCCCCCGTCGAAGAATTTGTAAACAGACCCAGCGGGCCAGTTTGATCCCCTTTGCCAGAATCGTCAATTTTATCTGGCCGCCTGGACAATTTCAGGAAAACAAGAGGATTGATTTTACTATCAAGAGCAGCTCTTGAAGTCATGTCAAATTTAGTTAGACCCAGCACCAGTAAAGTGTATCAATCCGTATGGAAGTCCTATGTTAGCTGGTGTGCTTAAGGAGGTTATGATCTCTTTTAAGAACCTGTTCATAATTTAATAAATTATTTGACTTGGTTAGCAAAGAATTGCAAGTTAGCATATCGCTCTATAAATGTTTATCGGTCTGCAGTTTCGTATTATATTTTAACAGGTGAGTTGTCAACTTCAGTTGGAGAGCATTCTCTTGTGCGTCAGTTTATGAAAGGGGTATTTAATTTAGCCCCACCTCGGCCCAAGCATAATGAGATTTGGAGTGTGGAGTATTTATTAAAGCTTCTTAAAAATTCAGATTTGGGTCTCAAAGAACTCTCGTTCAAGTTAGTGACATTGATGGCAATTACTAACGCTGACAGAGCATTGGATATGAAGGCACTGGATATTTCTTCATTACAGTACTCTCCGGAAGGGGCTACTTTCAAACATTTACATTTGAAAAAGACTTCTAGGCCAGGATTTTTGCCTGACTCGTATTATGCTAGTTATCCGCAAAACGTTGATTTATGTGTTGTGGCGACTTTAAAGGAGTATATTCTCCGAACAAAGGACATTCAAACGTCTTTACGCTTGGTGGTTTCTTATATTCGTCTTTACAAACAAGTTTTAACAGCGTCAATTTCCCGATGGATTTTAAATGTTTTACAAAACGCGGGGGTGGACACTTCGGGTTTTAAGTCAAATTCCACCCGGGCAGCATCAACGACTGCCGCTTGTGCACAAGGAGTCTCCTTGGCTGAGGTTATGAAAGCTGCTGACTGGAAAAATAATTCTACGTTCAAGCGTTTTTATTACAAACCGAATGTGTCGAGTTTTGCATCGACGGTGCTGTCAACATCTCATACCTAATGTAAAATTCTTTAAACATCCTATTAATTATTATTCGAGTCCTGAAATATAGTTAACAATTAAACAAGGGCACGAAGTGCCTGATGTTTAATTACAATTATATTAGGGACTAAAGTAATAATAATTAATAGGCCCTCCCATCTCCCCATATAGAGCTAATTTTATTAGTTGTGTTGATTAAATTTATTCTTTTAGTCGTGATTGGTATTTAATGGCTATTGGTTGTTTTGGTTCTGGTAGGTTCTTATTCGGGACTTCGTGATTGGGGATTTCTAATTTTACATTGATAATATTTTGTATTATTGTAATATGATTCTTTGTAATTAATTTGATTCTGATCTGCGCTTACGTAAATTATTTGTCGTTTCATTTTATTTGCAGCATAGTCTCTGTCAATCACTTCAAGAAAGTGGTTTGAGTTTAGTGGTAGAATCTCGCAGTAGCTAGTCTCTTACTTTAAAAAAGCTCTGGCGGGAGTCTATCACCTGGGATAGATCCTATTAATTATTATTCTTTTAGTCCCTAATATAATTGTAATTAAACATCAGGCACTTCGTGCCCTTGTTTAATTGTTAATTTTTTTGATTAAACCCAGCCAGATTATATTTTGTTATATCGTTAGTACGAAACGCGATTCCGACGATTTAGGTGTGGCTATGGATAATCAAAAGGTAAGGTTTTGCATTACATAATTGCTCCATTCGGCATTCTAGCAAAATGAATTTCAGAATAAATATTTACTAGAAAACTTCCATGAATCATAAATAGTGGCTGTATATAGTTGGGTGGATCCTAAAAACGTAAATTACTTTAAATAAAGTTGTCATTCAATTGTTAAGGTCAGGTGGGTGGGTTTATCATGAAAATGCCACCTCATCCATGACATCTTTTATGGAAGATCCGGTATTAAATCCAAACGAGGGCTGCAGCTGCATGTTCATAGCAATCCCAATTTATTAAAATATTTCTCATGGCAAAAGTTGAGTTGTTGTTACTATTTATATTGAAATTAATAGTTATCAAACGCAAACTTGGCAATTGTGCTTGTGTATGTTAAAGGAAGCAGGAAGGATACTTGGTCTAATTTGTAAAGGCTAGTGTTGTCGTCATTCAGTTTTCAGTGGTCATTTGTATGTAGGTACATAGTATTTTTTTTAACATTTTCGGGATTGGTCCGTTAATAATTGACTTCATCCAAGAAACAATCACACTTTTAGGAACCACGTTACCCGTGACATCACTTTAAAATTGCTGCAGGTCAGTTGGTAGTAGAGGGGGGGAGGAGGCGAATAAGCAAATAATTATCGATCAGATCAGGCTAATAGCAGTCAATAAGTTTGGAACAATTGGCCGTTAACCGTAGATAAAAAACTACGTGTATATTTGCAGTTGAAAATTGTTGATTGTACTTTTATTTAGTTCAAAATCTTTTTGATGCTTATTTATAGTTATAGTACTAGCTGAATACGCGCAACATGATTTTTAGAATTTTAAATAACTAATTCTGCTGTGAAATAAGTAGCAAGTAGCAGTAGCTGCCGACTAGCTTTTGTTGGCCTTTCTCTTTTAAGTTGTAAGTGGACAACGTCGTACTTTGCGCGAGCCTACTATAACATAACACGTTGTGGAAAAGATGCAAAATTTTTGCTATTTAAATGACGGTTTAGTTCAAGCATAGTACAGTCGCTCGCACTTATATTTCATAATTCATTTATACTTTGATTTTTTAGACTATTAAGAGATGTAGGTTGGAGTCTGTTCCCGTTCCGGATCCGGATACGGGCAAACCCGTTGAAGATTTTCGGAAGCAAAGTACAATTATTGAGCAAAAGAAAACGAGCAGTTCCGGATTTGATTGTGAGATTCAGTGTAGTGAAAGGGGTGAAGTTTCTCCACAAGAATTTGCATTTTCAATTGACCACGTAAGAAGTATTTTATTTTCATAAAATTAGTTCTTTTTTATTTTCACATGTAATCATTACATGCGATGAGTCAATGAACTAGGAACTGCACAAATTAAAACGAAAATTTAATTAAATAGTAAAGTACTGAAATTATATATTATATATTTTTTATTGATTTCAGGTTTTCGAACAAATATTAAGCTCACTAGACCGCACTTCCCTGTTGACGTGCCGCCTTGTCTCGCGTAAGTGGAGGCTCGCTTCAACCGATGTGACTTTGAATCGTGTTCGCTCATTCATGTGTTTTCAGTACAGCCCAATTCATCAAGTTTATTTTAAAGTTTGTGTTAAAGAATTCACGAATAATGCTCTGTATGCGGATGCTGGTTTGCCAAAATCTACGTTAGGGGATCTAATTCGCTTTTTGACGGAAAGTTACAATTCCTCAGGGCCTTTCAAGATAAATGAGTTCCCAAGTAACATCTTTTTTTCCGCGAGGGTTCCCTGAGTGACCCACAATTACAGAGCTTTCTTACTACGTTCGGAGAATATCTGTCCTGCTTAGAACTTTTCTTTTCGGATTCTTCTCACGGTGAGAGCGAAGCTACTCTAATAAAAATGTTTCGGGATCTTCTCAACACGCAAGCCCCTCATCTACGAACCCTGCATTTCTTTCCGAGTTCAAAATTAGCTATAACAGAAATAGGGGACGGTGATGATGCGGCGGTTGGTCCTAATGACTGTGGTTTCCCTCAAAGTGATCAAGAATCTACGGAGATTCAACGTGAAGAAAAAACTGAATTGCGTAAACTAGAATATAAAGGGTGTCATAGGAAATGCCTGGACTACATAATTTCCATTTCTCCAGACTTGCGCGAAATTGGTCTTGATTGGGAAGATTCCCATTTACTATCCTCGCCGCTCAACCGACTTCATTTTCTTACGGAATTTGATTTTGATGATGTCGTTTTCGAGCGAGAAAATTTGAAACTAATTAAAGCAGCACTTTGCATCTCAAAGGAGGAGCGGGAGAGTCTCAATCTCCCTCCGATTAAGTTCAGAAAACTGATAATGAGCTGTGACCATCTTCATGACCCCGTCTGTTCAAATCCAGCCGTTCAAACCTCCGTTGTGAAAGTAATTAGCAAAATCCTGGAGCTCAGTTGGGACACGCCAGAATCGATTACTTTGACGAGTTTGGATCAAAACACACTCCATAAAATCGCATGGCCACCAATTTTAGCTAAAGTTCACCATCTTGACCTGCGTTCATTCATGACCTTTGATTATTCTGGCCTGGAAATATTTTCTTCGAACAGGAATTTTAAAACGAAGGAAACAGTTTCCAAACTGAAAATTCTTAAGTTTGACCAAGTGATTTTCTATCATGAAATTTCAAGTGCTGGAGAGTGGAGAGTTTCTACGAAAATGTAATTTTGGACCGGCCCCAATTGTTTAATTTGTGGAATTTACTTTGTATGTGGACGGTGTGCCTCGTGACTTGGATGTGGTCGACAGTGTCACTCGTCTTCGATCAGAAAATATTAATTCTTTAAGAAGCTTATTCCCGAGTGCGGAACTGATAATCAAGGATTTCAGTAAAATTTGGCGTTGATTATTGACGTTATTATGCTAATTAGTTGGTTGGATTTTTGATAGTCTCTTCTACCTGTTGGATTTAAAAATGTTTTGTTAACTTTATTAATCATGGTATACCATCTTGTACACGTTTACTGTCACTCTCTATTGCTGCGTAGTATATAGAATATGAACCTTCCTTAAACTTTAATAAAATAATCCACTTTTTTCTTAATGACGTGGTAATATGTAGTGTAGGAGAGAGAAAATTTATTTGACAAATAAATCACTGGCATACAATTATGCTTGCCCTTTAGGACACAGTATACTTCTACAAAATGTTTATAAAATATTTGATTGGATTATGTGATTATAATATGGTTTATTTTATATTAGTAGGTATTGGCCCTGGTTGGAGAGCATTGGGTTTAGATCCTGGGTCGTAAACATGATGGTGATAAATTCTGTGGCTTCCTCTTAGAGCTTAAGTTATTTTGAGTGGATTTCAATTTGAGACATTTATACAAGTTTTTGGTTTTTGGTTGATTTCGGATTTTGAAATGGATCAGGTAATATTAAAAAAATAGCTCGAATTGAAATTAACTGTGAAAGCAGTTGCTTAAAACAGATTGATTGCGGGATATTTGTAAGGATGAGTATCAGACATGTTTTGTATCTATGTATGACGAAATAATATAAATTAAATAAAAATAAAATAATTAAAAATTAACATAGCTTATTTATTACTGTATCTTTTGCGGTTTGCGATAGATTTACAAATAGTTTTTCGACAGGAGTAATAGTTTGATTTGAGTGGGGCATCTTTGAGTGAGGTATAGGTTTTATAGGTATAGAATGGAATATGGATAATTCTAATCATTTCATTAGAATTTCAATTAGCAGGCGCCGGAAGAAGGAATTGCTTTTAGGCAGAAAATGTTTTCCATACAAACACCCCTGTTTTGAATTTATTGATGATTTTCTTTGCTAAAACAAAATGTTGTATTTACATGTTTTAGAAAAACGTAAAATGTTCTTTTTACTTGATTTACAAAAGTGCTCAATGCTCTATTTACATGTTTTGAGAAAAGTGAAAAATGTTTTACTTCCATGTTTTTTGAATGTACAAAAATATTTGGTTTGCATGTTTTTGAAAACTGCAAAATGTTCCATTTAAATGTTTGTTTTTGAAAATTCAAGCAGCGGGGGCTGCCTGCGCTGGCAGCATTATGCGGCCCTGATAGTCAGTAAATGACAAATGATGTCATCGGAAGTTTGAAATGTTTGAATCTAGCGAGATGCATTCATAATAACATGCCTTGCTAGATCTAGCCATCTACGTAATTTTAAAGTGAAAATGTTCACATGGGAGTCCAGTGGAGTGGTCATAAAAAACTGATAATTTGGGTGAAGTAAGTAATGGGACTTTCCAAATGTGCACATGATTTGAAGGAACAAATGGAAAACATGGACTATGGGCAGTCAAGGCAGTCAAGTCCTCCAAAAGTAATTAGAATAGATTTTGTTTGACTATTCAGCTCTACTCCTATTGTCGAATTAATCGACAGGTCAGCTCAGGTACTTAACAAAGTATAGGTGCATAGAGTTAATGTACATATTTAGTTCAAAGGAACGAAACCTTAGTTTTAATTAACCTGCATTTTCAACTTCCACTGGACTTGCACGTAAGTCTGTAGTTAATTTACCTGTACCTACTTTACTATGTATTAAGTACTTACACGCAACTATTACGTTATGTTCGTTTGGAGAGGCGGAAGGGGGGGGGGGTGTAGAGAAAAACACGTCAAGTCCTTTGTATTAAATATGTTTTTGTGATACAGAGAGGTTTCAAAATTCGAGGATTTTCTTATGACGCAAATATTTTAAAGACTGTAGAAGCAAAATTGAGCGTCCTATGTACCTACCTATAAGCGAAGTTTTACGGTAGGTAGATAGTTACAGACAAATATCGTCTGTGAAGAAGCAATTTGTCCCAATATCCATTTGTAGCTAAAAAAAATAACCACCATCTACAAAAATATTGACATATCTTGAAAGTATTTTAGTAGAATATTTTACACTTTTCAAAAGCACGTAAATAGAAAATTTTGCAATTTTCAGAAGCATGTAAATGAAACATTTTGCACTTTTCAAAAACACGTAAAAAGAACATTTTGCACTTTTCAAAACCATGAAATTAGAAAATTTTGCACTTTTCAGAAGCATGTAAATGGAACATTTTGCACTTTTCAAAAACGTATAAATAGAACATTTTGTAACTTTCAAAAACACAATAAAATTTTCTTCGTGCTTCTCATTTTGTTTTTATGACATAGCTCATTTTGATTGTAGCTTAAATGGGAAATGAGACATTTTGGTTCTTTACACACGACATGTCTTATCTAAAAGTATTGTACTCATTTTAGTGCTATTTTTATTTTTCAAGCTGTATTGAATTACTTATAACTTACTAGTACCATGACAACCATTGTTCTGATGGGTCATAGTCAGGGGTCGCCCACAAATGACGTCTTCAGTAGCGCCAAGGGGTCGCTTTGGAAACTGATGACATCCCATTTTAAAAATAGTCATTGACCCAATGCCTAAATTGAGAACAAGGGGGTCATAGGGCCATTAAAATAGAGATATGTTGTTGAAATTATTTATGGACAATCCCCCATGGGTACTTTGAATTTTATTCCATAATTTGATGCGCACTGTACTGTACTGGAGGTCGGGGAGGTCCCATAAATACTGCTGCCGCTACGAGAAAGTGAAAAGAATTTGTGTAGAATTGAACGGCGGTCGGGGAGGCGTCGACCAGAATTTTCTTTGAGTTATTAGTCGCATTTTAGTAAAGGACGCGAAGACACAGTTGTGTAAAATACATGACAAGTTATGTGATTCTTAAATCTAATTAACTACCTACCAAAATATTTTCTCGTTAAATTTTCAATAACAATCAGTTAGCTCACTATAGTCAGTGACATTGAACCCTTGACTTTAAAATGTCATCCGGGACGAGTGAAATTGTTAGACGTCCAGGCAGGTGCTAGTCCAAATCCAAAAAAAATCACCTTCACCCCCACTTAAGGTAACCACTGCAAATGGTTCTAACTACATGATGATCTTATGATGAACGGAGAGTTGGTGAAATGGGTTCAGTGGTAAGCAAATCTATGTAATGTCCAATCCCGGACGTCTCGTGACCCCGAATGACCCGAGTATTGACTCGTACACTTTTTTGTACATAATTTAATTGTGCTCATGCCTGAATTCTTTTTATTTTAATCAGTTGACATTTGCGCTTGTGCATACGAATTTAGTGTTGCAAGTCGTGATTTTTCCATATGTGATCAAACGGGGAAAAAAGTTGACATGAGGTTGACGTGTCTTAACCAACGCTACCAGAGCTACAGTAACCCGATGGTCAAAGTTAATGACTATATTTATAATAAGTAACAGATGTGAGCACACATTTACTAGTTTTCGTACTTTTTCACTATTTTAGCCGGAAGATATTGATATTCGAATTTAAGAAACCGTGAAGCGAGTTTAAAATTATGAGACACTCGTTTTTCAGTTTTTAATTATTTACATGAGAACCACGTGACCCCTGGGGGTCAATCAAATTCGAATCCTAATTAATAGTGAGTTGTCATCTAAAAATAAATATTTTGCCGGAAAGCTCCTTCTTGAAAGGAAGTAAACCTCATAAATCGAGGTGAGTTTAAAATTACGAGACATACTGTAGAGAGATTTGCAATGAGATTCAAAATGTTCTACGTACCTACATCTCATTCTTAGGGGAGAATGTTCTAAGAACACAATTTTAAGTGAAGTTGATAATAAAGAGATCATAGGGATCTTGAAAAAGGGATGTTTCCATGACATCATTTATGGACAACCTCAAATTTGGATGACGTCTTTTTTGTATTATCCCAATAAAACACAAGTGTGCGGGCTACATTAAGTCAACCAAATTTGACAAAATATCAAGTTTTTTATCGAAAGAATAACATTCGAAAAGTAATTTCTATATTTTGAAAATTCAAAAATGTAATTAAATGTTATTAAAAAATGCTTTAAATTAGAGGACCTTAAAATAAGAGATACTTGTACATTTTTCAAGAAAATTTGTTTTTTGAATTTACAAAAAACCGGCTAAATTAACGTTTAAGGTAGTAAAACAATTTTTTATAAAGGTTTGAAAACTTTAATATTCATGAAAATCGAATAAAAATTAAGGAAAAATACAGGGCTTTAAAAAACCAGATATTGCCACCATTCCCTTGTGACAGACCCGATGCCAGAATATTTTAACTTATTAATATATCCATGAAATCATAAATTTAGTTTTAACGTCCCCCCCCCTGCGACTTGTGTAAAATGTCATCAAAAGAGGAGACTTTGAAGTGTAGAAAATTGGAGATGGAATTGTACCACACAACCTAAAATTTAAATGTTTAATGTTAAATTTTCTGAAAGTTTTCTTCAATTGTATTGTTGCAATTTGTGCATTAATTTGTTTAAAGTTTTAATAATTAAAATATTTAAATTCAAACTCAATAGCGTTTATCTTTACCTAACAAGTCTGCTGGGGCAATTTTTTATTCTGACTTTATAAATGTCCAAAGAATCAATCTCTGAGCAGGAGGAAATGTTTTGTTTTGATGTGGGGGAGTTGACGGTGACAGCGAGTGTTGTCCCAGGCTTAGGTGGACTCATACTCAATGAAAACTTGTCATATTGCTCAGCTACACCATACGATTGGTTTCCAAATTGAGTTGTCACACTAACATTGGACCCTTGACTCCCATCATCTTTAGTAATAAATAAACTCCCAAGTGTCCCAAGAGTCAGGATACGAGTAGCAGGTCCTTTTTGAGATGAGTGACTCAAGTACAGGTTATAGTCCCACGCCTATACTAATTAAATATGTAGAAGTTTGAAGTTTGGCTTTATTTCAGTGTCTTATCATGCATTACATAGTATTGATTTCAAATGATAGACACTATTTAATAAATATTCAGGAATCGTCCATAAATGACGTACTTTAAATATCCTGGTTTTAAATACCCCCATTTACAACTCTATATATTTATTTTCAAATTTTTGTAACTATATGCGTTTGCACCGACACCTCTTCTTCCCAGCCCAAGATTTGGATGCATAAAATTGCACGCCTTCAGTTATACCTACATCATTTATGCAACTGGCAAACATCTGCCCACCTGCTGTCCGTCACTCCAAAATGATAAAGCTGTGCATGCGACTCCACATTTGATAAAATTTGTCATTCAAGTGAATAACGTGGGAGGTGAGTTAGATGCTGTTGTCATTTATGCGTTGCCACAATAGGATTCTACTCTTTTATTAAAATTAAAAAAAAGCTTAAAGCAAAATTGCACTGTAAGCTCAGCATCTTCTTCGGGCCTGCAGTCGACAAAACCGGCGCGAAGGGCTGGATTTTTTAAATTTGCTCTGAGTAACCATTTTCTTAATTAAAAGTTTCCCTGTCAAAATGTAGAATAAAAACGGGCGAGTGGGCTGCACATAAATGATGCCACACAAATGACTTAAAGCAGAACCAGGCATGTATTGCTCAAATGCATTGTAATTTGAATAACTGTTGAATGGATTAGAAGCTGAATTTTTCTGTGGCACCTTCGTAGAATATTTTTGAGTTTAGTGCATTGAATTTGTTATTTAGTAAATCAAGCTGTTCTTGCACTGTATTATGTGTCAAAAAAGTTTAAGGAAAATCAACTTTAATGCATAAAATAAATCAACATAATATACGCTCTAATAATTACTGCACCGTAATTCTTGTGATTTACAAAAATTAAAATCACCTGAAATCTACCACTACCACGCGTAAGAAATAGGATCCTTTCTACCAGTGGCAGTGGCCACAGAATTTCCATTAAAACTGACGAGAGCCCAAATTTAGTTTGTGTACTTTCATGCTCCTTCGCAGAAGAAATTAATTAATGAATGGCTTTCTTTTTCATTTGCATGAACTATTAATTGAAATTTGAGCTCCAAAAAACTTCATCAAAAATTTTGATTTCATCATATTGTTAAGTATTGTAAAGCCAAAATTTCACTGTCGTTAAAGTGCTTAGCCTTTTTGAAGCTTTCAATTTCTTCTGGGTCATGCTGTGTCATTGGAATTATTTTTAAAGCTTCCTTTACATTTAACGTCTTTGAATTAATATTTAAAAAGACCGAATAAAATCAAAACGTATGATTAAAGAAATTTCAAAAAACTAATTTATTACGACACAGAGCAAAAAATCTGATGAGCTGAAATCACAGAAGGGGGCAAATAATAAAAAGTGAGAAAAAAGTGTGACCCAAGTCAGTCAGAAATAAATATAATTACTTGTTTGAATACACCTTTACTGGTACTATTTTCATATCTTTCATCATATTATGAATTTCTGGGGAATGAGCTTAAAGTTTACTTATACTAATAATACTAAAATAGCTAACTTTTAAACGTGCGATTTCTTTTTTAGCCTCATCTAGTTCATCCTCGAGCAAAAGCTTTTGGTCGATCAAAGCCCCTGGAGATTCTTGTAATACTTGGAATTTGGACAATATTCTCCTTCTCTATAAATAAAAATAATTTTCAAATTAAAAACAACAACACCTGCAACTGCGTGACATTTTTAATTGTCATTACAATTATAAATATGAATCTTTTCACTAATTTATTTTAGTTTGAAATAATGCTTCCAGGGACGTGACATACAGGACCACGGTACACGAAACACGACTACACTGATAAGAAAACAAAACCTGTATGCTGTCAGCTTTCTGACTTCTGAACTACTAAATGGTTTTCAATCTTATTATCTATTTACATATTAACATATTTTAAGTCCAATTCAAGCCTATTGATAATACATACCTTTTTAAAATAATGTTTGCATAATGTTATTTAATTGAAAGTCTTATGCACGTTGCAAAATAAATTAGGTACCTCTTTGGTGAGCTCATTTAAGTTGGATTAAAATGTTTTTTCTGAGCGAGTTTGTAACGCTGTAAGGGTTTCAAGTGGTTTTTTGAAACAGGCTTTGCTGGTTAGTAAACGCTCATCTTCGTCTTTTAATTTTAACAATCCTACTCTCCTGTCACAATTACGTTGGTTTTCATTCCTGATGTTTTGTTTTTTCTCTTTTAAGGGTCTGAAGAGCTTGCTATTGTACTGGGCATTCTGAACGTTATAGCTGTGTTGAATGTTATGAACTGTAGCACGTAGCACTACACAAATAAAAAAAAACAAAATTTGTATTAAAAGTGTTTGACGTTTATTGGCAACTAGTAGTAGGGCCTCTGGTCGCCAGCGACCTGATTAACATGTGGATGGATGTAGTGGTAATAAACAATACTTTGCTTCAAAATCAGTGTTGTTGACTGTAGTATTTTTGACTTAGAATGTGCCACAGCTGATAATTAATGTTGAAAATCTCAGTTCAAACTCTGAGTAGAATTTCTAGATTAATTTTAATGTATAATAAATAAATTAATTTTGTGGTCACTTAATAAATCCTAAAACTAATTATTATTACCTGTTAACAACTTGGACATTGCATGTACTCAGTGAGTGGCGCGTATTTGAAAAATTTGAATCCCATCCAAATTATTTTGTATTGGCTGACTGATGGGATCCTCGCGCCAATACATGACGCGGTGGGGCGTGAACAAAAAATGCATGAGACCACCTTCCCAGGTATCTTGACTTTGTATCCAGACAATACCATCAATTAGAATAGTAGTATGATGTGCTTCTATATAACTCTGTTTCCTACATTATTAGTAGGAAGTAATAAAATATATTATAATTGGGAGTGGGGTTTGTTGTAGTAATGCAATCGTGTCACGTCGTTGATTGGCTAAGACTTTCTCAGCCTTGATTGTAATTGGCTAGGATAAAATAAAGGGATGGCCAATATCGTCTGGCTGTGGGGTCTACGCGAGTTGGAGTTGACGGAATAAACATACTTTACATTCAATCTATGGTTGACTATAGTAAAGCACTGCACAATTCAGAACAGTAAAAACAAAAATATTCAAATGTAGTAATTTTGGAAAATGTCACGACGCTGCGCTGATTGGCTAAATATCAAGGGCAGCCCCGATTTTGATTGGCTATGGATTAGAGCTTGGAATGGCCAATCGTGATTGGCTGTAGAGGCACATGACGCTGCAGTGGACAGCAGTAGGGAAAACCAAAAATACCTTGGCTTAGGATAAGGGCAAGGAATGGCCGATGGTGATTGGCTGTAGAGTCCAAGCACGTTGAGTTGTCGTAAAATAAAATAAAAATACTTTACATTATATTGTTGAATATAGTAGTGCACTGCACTATTCGAAACAGTGAAAGCAAAAATATTTAAAAATATTCAAAAGTAAAAAATATAATAATAATAATTATTACTATGTTATACAATTTCAAATTTGAAAAAAAATTAAATTAATAATTAATAAATTAATAATAATTTATTATCAATATATTAATTTAATTTTTTTAAATAATAAGATATAAATATTAAAATTTTTTGGTTAGATTATCTACAAATTCTATATTTTTTTCTACACATTTTATTTTTTGAGAATCAACAAGAGAACTTATTAAGGTAAACAAAATCTTTTCGGAACTCCTTGTGGAACTGTGTACGAAGAGTTACCACTATTACTACGGAGTAGATAATCTAATAATTAAAATTACCATTGGAAAACAGTTTTTTGTAACTATTTACCCAAACCAACACAAAATCAGGTTCCTTCCTAAGGATGCCCGAAAACAGTAAGGTTTTATTTTCGCATCCCACTATTGGCGGGGCCGTCTCTGACGGGCAAGGGAAAAATATAACCGAACCGTTTCCACTCTGTTTTTGGAACTTCTGCCTGTTACTTAAATATAATTAGTATTATTAGGCCCCATTACGACGTTATTAGCCTTATTGTTAGCCCATTTTAAAATATAATATAACGTTTGATTTATCTGTTTCCCACACTTTAACCAAGCCTAGATAGATTCATTAGAGTAGGGTGGCAGTGGTTAATGTTAATTGTGGAAAGATATGACACATTCACTCCACTGTTGGCCTGTGAAACTGCGCCGTTTTTTAGATGCTGAGCAAGCATCTATTGGTCTGGTGTCTGGTGTCTGTCTGTCTGTCTGTCTATCTGTCTGTCTGTCACAATGTCGGTAGGTCGCACGCTACAGGTCGCATTTTTTAAGATTTTAAATTGAAACATTTTTTAATCGCCCAGAAAAGCGAGGGAGAAGTGCTGTATAGTTTTTGGTTATTGTTGAAGTTATAGTTTCTTCGCAATTAGCAGTTAAACCGACCAAGAATTAAATCCATGTTTCAAGATAAAAAAAAGGGCGAAAAATACATGGAAGGTACATATGGAGCTGAGAGCTTGTCAAGTTTCGCCGTTAGAAATACACATGGAAAATTTTTACCAATATCCATTACAAGTAAATGTACTGCTGACATATGTACGTTCACAAGGCAGACTGGTATAGTGGTCGTTGGTTTGACACTGCAATGTAAAATTGGAAAATATGCGTTCTCATGACGGGGGTCCACTCTTCGAATACCAGCTCAGGCATTCAAAATTCTCCTTCCTCACCATTTTACGGATTCCTATTCAATACTACAGATCAAGGATATGCTTAAGTAAATGGGCTATAGATGGTGACGGATCGTCCATAAATGACGTCCTTCACAGTTTACAGTTTTAGGTACTCCCATTGCCAACTTTAAAATTATTTCACACCAATTTTAACTGCATGTCGCCATTATATCTATATAGTTAATAGGTATTCAGGGGTCGTCCGTAATGACGTCCCACAAACATCATAGTTTTAGGTACCCCCTTGCCAACTTTTAAATTATTTGCAAACTGTCTATATAGTTAATAGGTATTCAGGGGTCGTCCGTAATGACGTCCCACAAACATCATAGTTTTCGGTACCCCCTTGCCAACTTTTAAATTATTTGCAAACTATTATAGCAACATGTCACAAATATATCTATAATATGGTTAATAGGTGTTCAGGGATCGTCCATAATGACGTCCCACAAATATCATAGTTTTTTGCCAACTTTTACATTTTTTCCAGCCTATTGTAACTACATGTCACAAATATATCAATATGATTTATAGGTGTTTAGGGATCGCCCATAATGACGTCCCACAAATATCATAGTTTTTTGCCAACTTTTACATTTTTTCCAGCCTATTATAGCTACATGTCACAAATATATCAATATGATTTATAGGTGTTCAGGGATCGCCCATAATGACGTCCCACAAATATAGTTTTAGGTACCCCCAATGCCAGCTTTAAATTTTGTTCCAAACTATTGTAACCATACGTCACAAATACATCTATATAGTTTAAAGGTATTCAGGGATCGTCCATTATGACATCCCACAAATATCATAGTTTAAGGCACCTGAAAATATGCGTTCTCATGACAGGGGTCCACACTTCAAAAACTAGCTCAGGCATTCGGAATTCATCTTCCTCACCATTTTTCGAATTCTTATTAGTTACTGCAGATGGCGGACATGCGTTAGTAAATGGGCTACAGATAGTGACGGCTCGTCCATAATGATGCCTTTCACATTTTATAGTTTAAAGTACCAGTTTATAGTAAAAAGTAAGGAATGCAAGGGTTATAATGCGCCTGCTTTTCTATATCAACTTCTTCCGCTTGACGAAATGACTACTCCATAACGTATTGTGGGATCCAGAATATACGCTGGCAATAGATCTTTTCGCCAGCAGATGATGTCAACCCTTTTTGAAGCACCATCAGTCACTTCTTCATGCACAATCCAATCAACAATTTACATTTGTATATGGCTTATTCATGCTAGGGGAGCTTCCATAAATCTTATATCGTCGTTTAGCGCTACATGAGTTATCTTGAACCTTTGTTGAAGCTTAGCATCTACTTCGGGCCCCTCGGTCGACAAATCCGGCGCGAAGCGCCGGATTTTATTATTTTGTTAGCACATACTCCAAGTTTCACCTCAAGTAAAGGTGGCCGGCCTAGTCCACGGCGACTGGGGGCCTTAATACTGATTGTTGAAAGTTCTACCACGGTTAGTAATTAGTCCTCGTGTTAAACTTTTCGTGCCCACGAAATACCATTACTTCTAGTTACTAATTGATAATTCAGCTTTTAACAGTTTTTGCTCATTTCATTTTCTGACATGCTAAAATCTTACTATAGTAAAATATCTCCCCCTTTGCATCACTATTCAAAACTACAGATTCTATTTCACATGCATGTACATATAAAGATAACTTTATTCAAAAGAACAAACTTAACACTGTCCTCCAATGAGGGTAGCCTAATAAACTCAGTATACGTTACAAAAATCCGGCGCTTCGCGCCGAATTTGGCGACCGTGGGAACGAAGTAGATGCTGAGCTTACAGCAAATTGGCTTAGTCACTGATAAAAATTGCTTTTGTAGTAAGACTAACATGAAGTTCTCGCAGTCAGCGCCAGTAAAAGTAGGCTAATTACAAGTTTTGCTGGTAAAAAGAGCTGGATGGTAATATTTGAATGACCTCATTTAAGAACGAGGCATTACGATATTTAAGCCACATACTTATGTCCGTGAAATTTAGTAATAAAAGAGGATCCGTAAAATGGTGATATCTGAAAAGACGTACGGAATAACCGCTACCATGTATGAGCAATATACATTTGTACATGAAACGTAGTGAGGAAGTTGGATGCCAAAATCGTGAGGTGGTAATCAAAGCCTAGTGCACAGACTTGCGCACGGAGATCTTCGAATTCTACACTACAGTCCCAAACTCACGACCACAATACGACAATACTTGGTTGTCCTGTGAACGTACATTGTACAATCACAAGTTCCTTTACTTGTAGTGCAAATTCGTGAAAAGATTCCGTGCATTTTTATTGGCGAATAATGACACACTAACATCTCTATGAATTTTCGCCAATTTTGTTTTTCTTTTCATCATTATTATAACTTTGGTCCAATCAAATATAATTGTGGCTAGATGCCTAACCAGATTCTAACTTAGATAGAAAGATGTTCGAATTTAATCAGATCAAAAATGTTATCTGTAGCATAAAAACCTGTAGCGTGTGACCTCCAGCCATACGCAGACATACGAACAAACAAACAGACAGCCAACACCATTCTAATAGATGCTTGCTCAGCATCTACACAAATTTCATGTTGGAGGTACGGGAAATTCAAATTATGTTTGTTTGAGGACGTCATTATGTACGATCGCTAAATATCTATAACCAATATAGGTAAGTTCATTACATGTTTAAATTTGGACCTCTCAGACCCGCGTATTATTAGAGACCCGCGTACCGCCATTTAATACTGTGTTAAGTAGACCCGCGTACTATTCAAATTAAGACCTCTCAGACCCGCGTACAATTACAGGTCCGCGTACTGTTGCAGACCCGCGTACTATTACAGGCCCGCGCATTATTACAGAATATGCGATATGCTAAAATAGGCTGGAAAAAATGTAATGTTGGAAATGGGAGTACCTAAAACCATGGTATTTGAAGGACGTTATTATGGACGATCCCTGACACGAATATCGAACGCATGAGCTGAAGTGAGAATGCGAGAAGTGCGAAGCCCATAGTCTATTTAAGCAAACAATGAAGCATAGAAAGTATAAGCGACGGAAGCACTCACAAATAGTGTTATGATCTGGGCAAGTAAGAGTACTTGAAAATTCCAAATTTGCACTATAATTAGCTTTATAGATGAAAGGTAGGTGGGTCGGAAAATGTAATAAGGACATTTGTGAATTTGTGAACGCTCCTAGCACTCTGTTTCGTATGTCACGTAGGTACACGGCATCCAAACAGTGGGGAACATGCGGTAAACGTACTGCCTACGTACCTACCTACCTAGTTTTATGGTTTAGGACATCCATAAAACATGTTTGAATGTAGAGAGTCGAGAGTACTGACTCCCGTTTTTGTCAAAAATTATTTGTATCGCTAAAGAAGTTAGTCCAAAAACCAAAATCTTGCTGACTCATATTTTATAGCTTATAATTTTTACTGTCTGTAGCCAGTAACTCATATTCGTAAAAATGCAGTAGTAATTAAACAGAGACAACTGATCACCATTAGGGTCCTAATCACCATGAGGCGCTTCCCTACTACCATTCAAACAGAAATGAGTAGTTTTTAATAACATTGCAGTCCAAGCTCAGATCATAACGAGTTTTTAAAATAAATCAAAATGAAAAAAAAAATTTTCGTCAAACTTGACCGATTTTAACAAATGATATTTATTGTGGGTTTTGTGCTATACCACAATTTGAAATTATCTGTGTTTCACCTAGACCGTTCTCTCTGTTGAAGTCCAGTAAATATTACAAGAATATAAAATTCAATTTTATAAAAGCACGACGCTTAATGCTTAAATTAGTATGACAGAATTTAGTTTACCACTTATACAAGTTCTAAAAAGAAGTAGTTAGTGTAACTATTGTTTTTGAATTTCTTGAAAGTCCACATTCACAGAGCTTACTTAAGATTTGCTTCTTAAGATTTTTTTTCCCACAAAAATTTAGATTACTATGATATTATTTTGAAATTTTAGGAAAACATTTTGAATTTGAAAAAAAAACGCCGAAACGAAACAATTTGTTTTGTGACGCTTGAAACTAGCGCTATCCGTTTTACTATGAGACGAAACGTTCAGATTAGGCGAGGAGCTCTTTATGTTTGTTCTACGGGTTGTATTTAGTTCAGTGCTCATTCCTGTTATAGCTGACGAGAGCTTAAATTCAGTTTGTGTACTTCTATGTTCCTTGGAAGTAGAAACTAATGCATGACTATCGTTTTTAATTGCACAAACAATCAATTGTAATTTAAGCTCCGTAATAAATTCATCACGAATTTTTATCTTATCAAGCAAAGCTAAAATTACACTGCCGTTAACGTGCGTAGCCTGTTTGAAGCTTTCAGATTCTTCTGGTCGTTGGAATTATTTTTGAAGCTTGCTCTTCAATAAGCATCTATAAAAATTAATGTTTAAAAAGACCGAATAAAATCAAAACGAATAATTACAGGAATTCCAAACAACTAATTTAATACGCCATGGAGCGAAAAATAAAATAAGCTGAAATCACAAAAATAGTAAACACTGAGAAAAAAGTGTGGCACAAGTCAGCTAGTAATAAATTTAATTACTTGCTGGGATACAAATATATTAATTAGTACTATTTCCATATTTTTTATCATATTATGAATTTCTGGCGAATTAACTTAAGGTTTGCTTATACTAATACTAAAATAGCTAACTTTTAAACGTGCGATTTCTTTTTTAGCCTCATCTAGTTCATTTTCGAGCAAAAGCTTTTGGTCGATCAAAGCCCCTGGAGATTCTTGTAATACTTGGAATTTAGACAATATTCTCCTTCTCTATAAATAAAAATAATTTTCAAATTAAAAACAACAACACCTGCAACTGCGTGACATTTTTAATTGTCATTACAATTATAATTATTATGAATCTATTCGCTAACCTATTTTAGTTTGGAATAATGCTTTCAGAGACGTGACATACAAGACCACGGTACACGACTACACTGATAAGAAAACAAAACCTGTATGCTGTCAGCTTTCTGACTTCTGAACTACTAAATGGTTTTCAATCTTATTATCCATTTACATTTTAACATATTTTAAGTCCAATTCAAGCCTATTGATGATACATACCTTTTTAAAATAATGTTTTCATAATGCTATTTAATTAAAAGTCTTATGCACGTTGCAAAATAAATTAGGTACCTCTTTTGTGAGCTCATCTAAGTTGGATTGAAATGTTTTTTCCGAGCGAGTTTGTAACGCTTTAAAGGTTTAAGTGCTTTTTTGAAACGGGCTTCGCTGCTTGGTACACGCTCATCTTCTTCTTTTAATTCTAACAATCCTACTCTTCTGTCACAATTACATTGGTTTATATTGCTGTTGTGTTTATTTTTCCTATTTCTAGTGTTTAAAGAGCTCGCTATTGTGCTTGACATGTTGAACATTGTAAATTTGTCGAACGTTATGAACTGGATGTTATTATTTCAATTTTTTACTTTACTATTTTTTACTTTACTATCTGTGCTACAAACTGTGAATATTGTTTCTTTGAATGTTAAAACTGACCTGGTTTTGTTATATTTGTAAATGAATTAGTTTTTTTATATTTGTAAATGAATTAGTTTTGTTATATTTGTAAATGAATTAGTTTTGTTATATATATTGTGATTATTGTTAAGTTTAAAATTTCAGCTCAGTTACTTTTAATAAAAATCAAAACTGTTAACGTTATTTAACTTTATTTTAACGATTTATTTATTGACAAAGCTTTCGACTAAGTTCCTCGAGTCCATTTATCAAATTATCCGGACTTCAGCCAAGGAAATTATAAGTCTGCCAACCAGTACTCCGACCAACATGCTGTACTCTAGTACAAAAGTTAAAGGATTGGGTCTCATAAGAGCAAAATGGGAAGCTGGAATTCAAACTTTTAATGCATCTGAAATTTTAAAACAATCACAACATGCGCTTTTATGTGAAATTATGGATTTAAAAATTGATCAAGCGCGTTGCCTGGATTTTCTGGACATACTAGCTAAAGTACGAGATACAGCTTTTTTAATGCGTGGTAAAAAAAGCAAACCCATACGGGAATATTTGAAAAGTTTAGAGTACGCAAATTGGTGTAAACTTCCTCAAAAACGCCAAGGAGTAATGCAGTTTGCTGATTGTCCACAAGCTAATAAATGGATTCATTCAAAAGATGGTCTTTCTTCGTCTGAATGGACCAACGCTTTGAAAATGATTGGAAATATTATGCCTGTTAACGCAATCCCGCGACCCGACCAAGGATCATTCCGCTGTAGACATGGTTGCAGCGAGACAGAAACTTTAGGACATATCCTTGGAAAGTGTCCCCGGGGAGAGTTAATACGTAACAATCGACATCATGCGGTAAGGCGTTTGATTGCAGATGCTATAAAGATATCTGGATGGAAGGTTTTGCAAGAGGTAGAGTGTACAGGAGCTGGTTCTAGGCGTGTCGATATTATTGCTTACAACCAACAGACCAGAAAAGTTTCAATCTTAGATCCCACTGTTAGAATGAAGCAAAACGATATGGATCAAGCTGCGACCGTCAATCAAGAGAAAAAAGCTATTTATGATTCCTGCATTCCATACTTTCAACAAAAACTTGGCTTAGATGATATTGAGGTGATAGGACTTTACGTAGGAGCTCGGGGTACTATTACTAAATTTTTTATGGATTTCATGAAATCTCAAGCATTGACGTCCTTTCTTATTGAAGATATTGTGACAACAGTGCTGAAGAAATCAGTACAGATTTGCCAACATCATCTTTTTTCTACAGTTCCCAATACATAATTGGCTACACTAAATATACATTTTATTCATGAATCTATTTATATTACCTCGTTGATAAAAAGTTTTTGTTACGCATACTGAGTCTTATTAGGCTACCCTCATTGGAGGTCAGTGTTAACTTTGTCATTTTGAATAAAGTTATCTTTATATATTTTACTCAGCACCAATCGTCTGCCAGGATTTAGAATTTTACAATTTTAGCAACCCTGATTGGCACAGAGTAATATACCACATATTTATGTCATGCTTAAAAAATTTTTTAAGCATCTTGAAGTTTATAAATCAATGCGCATCTTCAAAAATTTACAACAATAATTTTTTAATTATTTTAATTATTATTATTTTTATTAGGAGAAATAATTGTTTAATAATTTTTATTTTATTTTTGAAAATTAAGTTTGTTGTCTTTCTATTCCTAAAGAGTTCAATGCTGCAGAGATTTTACTGCAGTCAAAACACGCTCTTCTTAATGAAGTTAAGGATTTCGAACTCGATCAACGTAACTGTTTTGATTTTTTAAACATGTCATCTGAAATTAGGGAGTCTATTTTTCAGCATGTGGAAAAAAAGTAAACATATTAGGGACCATTTACGAAGTCTAAAATACGAGAATTGGTTCAAGCATCCTCAAAAAGGTCAAGGAGTCATTCAGTTTGCTGAGTGCCCCCAGGCTAACACATGGATGCATTCAAAACGGGGTCTGTCCTCATCTGAATGGACTACCGCTTTGAAAATGGTTGGTAATTTTTTGCCTATAAATGCTATCCCGCGACCTGACCAGGGATCCTTCCGCTGCCGCCACGGTTGTAGCGAGACTGAAACATTAGGACATATCCTTGGAAAGTGCCCTCGGGGGGAGTTATTTGGAATAACAGACATCATGCAGTACGGCGTTTGATTGCAGATGCAATGATGTTATCTGGATGGAAAGTTTTAAAAGAGGTTGAATGTACTGGTGATGGCTCAAGACGGGTTGATATTATTGCTTACAACCAAAATTTAAGAAAAGGATTTATTCTGGATCATACAGTTAGGATAGAACAAAATGCCACTCAACAAGCTGAGGCAGTGAACAAGAAGAAAAAAGAAATTTAGGATTCTTGCATTCCATATTTTCAACAAAAACTAGGGCTCTTAGACGAAATTGAGGTGATAGGTCTTTACGTCGGCGCTCGCGGTACGATCACAAAATTTTTCCTGGACTTTATGAAATCTCAGGCATTAACTGCATTTCTTATCGAAGATATTGTCACAACAGTCCTGAAGAAATCAGTGCAGATTTGTCAACATCATTTATACTCTGCAGTTCCTAATATCTAATAAGCTCAAAATATATTTCATACTTACAAAGCTATATTTTTAATATTTAACAAATTTTTGTATCTTATACTGAGTCTATTAGGCTACCCTCGATGGAGGTCAGTTGTTAAGTTTGTTCTTTCAAATAAAGTTATCGTTATACCTGCAGAGTAGACATAGATACAAAAAAATAGCGAAATTCAAAACCATTCTTTTTAAAAATTATAAACAATAATTATTTTTCAATCTAACAATAATTGTTTTACAGAACATTTCCAGTTTCTAAAACGGCTGGAGTCTTGGCTTTGTGTGTGCACAGTAAAACAAAATCTGATGGGCCCGGCTGACCAAGATACTTTTAGTTTTTTACAAAACTTTACCACTTTCTAATATGACTGCAGTCTTGGTCTTGGTTTTGTTTTGTGTGTGAACACTAAAACAAAATCTGATGGGCGTCCTTGAATATCCTTGCTTATCAAAATGAATCTATGAATTATGAATCGAAGCTATAAACGTCAGTACGTCAGAGAACTCACGAACAAACGAAAACGAGCAATTCCAGATTTGATGTGTATTAGGACCAGTGATGGGCATACGGATTCCACATTCCACTATCCCTTCCCTGCCCTATTATACTTGGAAATATTTTGCCGCTATCCATGCCCTATTTCAATTATTAAAATGTTCTAAAAAATCGCTGCCCTTTCGCTATTTACTTACCGAGCAATTAAATATGCCCTGCCCTACCCTGCCCTATATATTGGCTATCGCATGAAATATGCCCTACCCTGCCCCGCCCTATTTTTTACTCTAGGTTACCACTATTTTCACGCTATTTTAAATAAGCGATATTGGAATGATTTATAATATGAGAAATAACAGTAAATGCAGACAATAGAAGCATATTTTGCCAATTATTCAAACTATGCAATGAAATGTGAAATATTACATAGAATTATATCAAACCCAAGTTTCATTTTTAATGGATCTTTATAAATATTTAGTTATACGATCGAACTGTTCAGATTTAAAATAAAACCACACTATTGGTATTGGGGTATTGGTATTCAGTTACTGCAGTCTGCTCTAAAGTCTGCCGAGTCTGCCAACTGGGAGAATAGAGTGATCAAGAAATACGTGCAGTTTGTAAACATATAAATACTTTTTTGTTATTATTCTAAAATTCTACAATTATCACAAATTACTACATATTTTTATTCTCACGAATCACACCTGAAATAAAATATATTCCACTGCGTCAGACATATTTTAAACCGCATGTTATCATTTTTTATGTATATTTAAAAAAATAATTTGCAGAAGACATTATTTTAGTTACATGGTCAAATTATTCAAACTTTAGAATTAACGTGAAGAGGCAGGCACATAGAGTGTTTTTTATTAGGCCCAATGGACGCTCGACGATTTGAACCCCGTTTGTATGTATTATTTACAGCACAAAGCACTAACTCCACGCAAACCAACCCAGGTTGTTTTGACCTATTTTGACAAATATTTAAAATTTTAGAGAAAAATGGTTTTACCGAGTTAAATGATTTAAAAAAAAAGAAACAAAATTCATAATATTTTTTAGTTAATAACCACTACGATATCGCCAATATTAGGGCTTACAATGTTTAGAAGTATGTATCATTATTTCAGCCCTACTTAAGTTATGCAGTGATAGGCACTATCGCTTTTTCTGCCCTATCGGCATATTTCAGCAAAAGGAACTACCGCTATCCCTATCGCTATTCAAAATAGTTCCAAAAAGGCAATAGTGGCCCTATTTTACCACTATCGCTATCCCAAATAGGGCAGGGCGCCCATCACTGATTAGGACTGAGTCGAGTGACGGCAGTGAAGTTTCTTCCAAAGAATTTGCATTTTCAATTTATCACTTGAGAACTATTTTATATTTAAAGTTATTTCTGCTCAGTTGTTACTGCTTTATTATATAATTTATTACCTTGTAAAAATAGTCCTGATTTCAAAGAGTGATATCGTGATGTGTCATTTGATGGCCCTCTTGTAGTGATAAAAACATTTTTGTCTCAAGTTCAGCCTGTTCAGCCCCATATAAATCTTTTCAAGGAAATTTTTTTCAAAGATGCCAATTTTGTTAAGAAGTGTTTTAAAAAAATTATAAAATCTAATACTCCTAAATTAATGATAATCAGATTCTACTTACTATCACGACAGTCTACATTTTAAATGTTGTGTGCTTTATTTATTATTTGTGTTGGGTTTTTGAGTTGGCTGTCACTGCCATACAACATTGCTTTTTTGTAAAAACATTTCATGCTGCTGATGAGACGAATAAAATAGCGAATGATCATTTATTTAAATTGACAATTTAATAAAAATAGTAAATTACTGTAATTAAATATTATGTATTTCATTGTTTCAGGTTTTCGGCCAAATAATTAGCTCACTTGACCGCACTTCCCTATTGACGTGTCGTCTGTCGTCTTGTTTCCTGCAAGTGGTGCCTCGTGTCAACAAATATGATTTTGAAACCTGTCTACACACCCGTAGGCCGTAGCTTTTAAGTACAGTCCAGGTCCCGTCCCACAGACCAAGTCTATCACTTGAAAGAACGGTACAAGGCTGATGGGGATGCTGTACCCAAACCCAAACCAACGTTGAAGGATCTAACCCGCTTTTCGACGGAAAATTACAGTCCGTCAGCACCTTGCCTTTAAGGATCAGTAAATTTCCGAGCAACAATTTTGAGTTCTTTGGGGTGTTGCGGCGGAACACTTTGATAGCTCAAATATGGGTACTATGACAGACAAAAAACTCAGATCTCGGGTGTTCAAATGTAAAATAAATACACTGCACACAAGTCACAGTCACTACAGTGTAAATACGTTAATACTGTGTTTATTATACCGTACAATTCATATGGAAGCATATGGACAAGCATATGGAATTTTTGACTATACTACATAGAATATTCTACATCTAATCAAAACTTCGAATGGCATTTTGACAACTTTGGGGTAATCCAAAAACAACGTCAGACAAATTCATTAAATAAATTAAGACCTCAACGAACACTCACTAGCCTAACTAATGAAATCATTTATGGAACCCCCTATTAATACATACAAGTCAAAAGTACCTACTTCTTTCTATGGCTAACTAAAACTATGTCTTTATGCTATATTACTACAAAATACCATAGGATTTAAAATTAACTTAAATATTAGAATTTAATTTTAATTTACGGTTCCCGCTAGTCACTCAAATTTTCCCGAATTCCCCCAACACTTACTGTACTCGGCGACATACTTCCCCCCGGTGACGACAGCTCACCCTTAACATTGTGGAGATCGAGTACACACACTTTGGAAATTAGTCGCTTGTAGGTCCCTACGGCGGTCTTGACCTATACATATCGTACTTTTCCGTCTTGACCAGGGAAAGTTGACACTATTCGTCCTCTGGGCCAATGGTTACGGGACATGTTGGCGTCGATCAAGATGACCAGGTCTCTAACGGTAGGAGGTTTTAAGAGTTGGTGCCACTTGGTCCGGCGAGTCAATGTAGGACGGTATTCGGCAATCCAACGCTTCCAAAAATGGTCAGCTAAAATTTGGGACTTACGCCATTGACTGCGAATAGTTTCCTTGGGGTTAAAAATTCCAGGGATTGAGACGCCACCTGAAGTCCTGAGCAAAAAATGATTAGCGGTGAGGGCCTCGTCGTCTTCATGACACAGGGAAACGTTGGTCAGGGGGCGGCTGTTGACACTGTACTCAGCTTCCGCAAAGATTGTATGAAGGAAATCCTCCTTGGGGTTCTGCTTTTTTAACGTTTGAGATAGAGCTACTTTGACGGATCGAACCATTCTTTCCCAACTTCCCCCTATATGTGGAGCAGCCGGTGGAATGAAATGCTACATAATCTTCTTGGTCGAGAGAAAGTCAACAATAGCTAAATGGTCCAAAGCTTCTATCTTTTCCCTCAGCTCACGATCAGCCCCACGAAGGTTAGTCCCATTGTCTGAGTACATATGACGCACTTGTCCACGGCGAGCCATAAACCGGCGAATTGCCATTATACATGAGTCGGTAGAGAGAGAACTGGTAATTTCGAGATGAACAGCTCGAACAGCCACACATACAAAAAGCACACCCCATCGCTTTTCATGCCGGCGTCCAATAGTCACTGTAATTGGTCCAAAGTCAGGTTGGTTTAGAGGTCTGGCAATGAGATAATATGAGAAAATATTCTAGACCAATTTGATCCAAAGCCAGCCATTGAAATCTCCTGTCTGAATGTGATTAACAAAATACTGGAGCTTAGCTGGGACACGCTAGAGTACATTGAGCTTCGAATCTTGATCAAGACACGCTTCAAGGAAATAATATCTTATTTCCACCAGTTTTAGCAATAGTTTGCCATCTTGACTTGTGCTCATTCATAGACTGGACCGTTTTTGGTCTAGAAATATTTTCTTTGCACGAGAATTTTAAAACTAAGGAAACATTTCCTAAACTGAAAACTCTTCATTTTAATAAAATAATTAGCGATGACGACCAAATTGCAAGAGCTGGTAAGTTTCTACGAAATTGTAATTTTGGACCCACCCCAAGTGTTAAATATGTGGGTTTACTTTGCAACTAACCGATGTTCCTTCAGACGTGGATGTTTCTGAGGGTGAGGATGTTGGGAGTCTTCGATCAGATATTACCAATTCTTTGGTGCGTCTATTTCCGAGTGCGGAACTTATGATCAAAGATGAATTGTATTGATTTTTGACATTTTTATGCTATTCAGTGGGTTGGATTTTTGTGAGTCTCTTGTCTTTTCCTGCCATTGGATTTAGAAATGTAATGTTAATAGCTATTAAACTTGTCCAATCGTAAAACTCATGTACTGCATAGGCAGAAATTTTCCATGACGTCAGAGCACTCGGGTTTGGGTTGCTCTCAAACCCAGAGTACTGAACGACTCTTAAGTTGCTCTCAAACCCCCACTTTTGTATAGGTTTGAGAGCTTCAAGTAGTAGAAGGAGCCGATGCCTCAGCCTGCCTCAGCATGCCTCAGCATGCCTCAGCATGCCTCAGCATCAGCTCAAACAAAGGAAAGAGAGCAGTAGCATTCATTCCCTTTCGGCACTGCTCCCAGTCGACCAAAAACCAGAGAAGCGAAAAGACCTGTCCGCTCTGAGCTCTGATCAGCCATCTTTCCTTTTCTCTAAATTAAGTTCACAGTCAGATATTTCTGACTTTCTTCACTATTCGGTGTATCAAAACTGAAGTTTCAAACCTTCTTATTTAGTGTAATAGTGCGTAATTAAGTGTGTTTCACGACTTGTTATTTAGTGTAATGTGTAATTAAGTGTGTTAATAGTAATTAAACGTAAATTGGTAATTACTACCAAATTCACGCACTTAGGAGATCACACCCACCATTTTATTGCACATTCGACCACTGCTACATCTTCAGTGTCTCACATTGCCCATCTCACCACATAGTCACTAAGTGCATCAAGCTTCAGCTCTTTGGCCCATCTCTCATATACCACAGTGAAGGCTGCAGTGCTGTTTTCATGCATCGCATGTAGTCAGACACTGCACTCTTGGTCATCTCAGTTTCGGTCACAGTCCATCTCAAAACTCGCTCTCCAGGTCGTCCTCCGGTCTGTTCAGTTAACTAGACCTGCTCATCAGCTCCGCTCAGTCGGTCGGTCTGTCGGTCGGTCGGTCGGTCGGTCGGTCAGTATCAAGCTTCACCATACCAGAGCAACACCAGATCCAAGGAGCAAGACTCATCGGGTCCCATCTCAAGCTCTGGTCCCAGCTCGAGGATCTCATCTCGAGTTCTGGTCCAAGCTCTCGGGTCCCATCTCAAGCTCTGGTCCCAGCTCGAGGATCTCATCTCGAGCTCTGGTCCAAGCTCTCGGGTCCCATCTCAAGCTCTGGTCCCAGCTCGAGGATCTCATCTCGAGCTCTGGTCCAAGCTCTCGGGTCTCATCTCAAGCTCTGGTCCCAGCTCTCTGGTCCCAGCTCAGTCTCTGGTCCCATCTCAAGCTCGGGTCCCAGCTCTCTGGTCCCAGCTCAAGCTCTGGTCCCAGCTCTCTGGTCCCAGCTCAAGCTCTGGTCCCAGCTCAGTCTCTGGTCCCAGTCAGTCTCTGGTCCCATCTCAAGCTCGGGTCCCAGCTCTCTGGTCCCAGCTCAAGCTCTGGTCCCAGCTCGGTCTCTGGTCCCAGCCAGCTTTCTGGTCCCAGCTCAGTCTCTGGTCCCATCTCAAGCTCGGGTCCCAGCTCTCTGGTCCCAGCTCAAGCTCTGGTCCCAGCTCGGTCTCTGGTCCCAGCCAGCTCTCTGGTCCCATCTCGGCACCTGGTCCCAGACCCAACTTCAGCTCACTTGGTCTCAAGTCTATTGGACCTGGTCGCTAGCCTTCTTATCCCGGTCTCAAGTCTATTGGACCTGGTCTCCAGCCTTCTCATCCCGGTCTCAAGTCTATTGGACCTGATCTCCAGCCTCCTTAGCCCGGTCTCAAGTCTATTAAGTCCGGTCTCCAGCTCCCCAGCCCGGTCTCAAGTCTATTGAGTCCGGTCTCAACCCTCTTAAACTTCATCTCAAGCTCCTCACATCTCATCTTAACCGAATCATACCCGGTTGTCTCCATTATCCAACCATCTCACCTACCCTGAAATCGACTGTAACACCACCAAGTAACCTCTCAAACACATCTTCATAGCGAATTAGGAATGAACCATCCAATCCTCTTATTTACACAGAGGACGTCCAGTTTGGGTGGACGTTAAGGTGCACCGGGATTTACGACCCCACGCTCAAGTGTGCATACCCCCAATCAAAACTGTTTTACTTACTTTGTCCTTAATGCCTAATCCTTATGTAATGTAGGTCAGTGGATTTTTATTCTTGAGAATTGATTATTCAAATATTTGGTTGGTTTCGGATTTTAAGATGGATCGGGTAACATTTGACTAATAGCGTACATACATTAAAAGTATTTGTGAAAATAGTTGCTCAACGTATTTATGGACAAGCGTGATATTTTGATATTTGCTAGGATGAGTCATGAGTCTCAGACATGCTTTGTATCTATGTGTATGTGGACTTAAATGTAACTATGTGGTCTTTGGTATCAATAAAATAATAATAAAAAATCCTAAAATAGTTTTATTATATAAACTGTCCTCGGACAATAATTCCCATCCTCTCGTCCAGCTCATTATGGCTCATTCATAAATGACGGCACCTAAATATATCGATTTTCTACTACCGTACGAATCCGTGTCATTAGCTTAACCATTGCATCAACTGCTATCTTCAACATGGAATGTCATCAATATCGTATCAGACACATTGATCCTAAACTTTACGTCACTTATGGACGATCCCTTGTACATGCACGAGAGTAAAATTTTAATTACGATTACTCTGAACTAATAATAATTATTCTGCATCCGTATATTTTTGAAATCTTAAAATATGTATAATTGAAACTGATGGAGATTTTTCGTGATGCATTAAATTGCTATACATTTATTTGACACTCTTTTTTTATTGGAGAAATTATTGTTATGAGAAGAATAGGGCCTAAATTATAAAAGTAACTGCTTCAATTATTGTAAACTAAACTAAAACTCAAATTAGTCAAAACTTTTTTAGCCACGATAAAATATGGCATATGCAAGCTAACATGTGGTAAATCTTAGCTTCTTACAATAAATGTTAAAATGAAACGAAGTGGTAAGCTTCAGGTCGAATTTCTTTGGTGACGATTACACTTGTATTTCTACGAACAGTTGTGTCCATCCGGAGACAAAGCACGGCCTTCCGGGCAAGCACAGATGGTGGATAAAGTCTCATTTCCTATTCCTGGGATCGGAAGACACAGGTGTGAACATTGAAGTATCCGATTAGCACACTGATTAGCAGCCTCCGGCTGCATGGAAAAGTGGTACACTTGAAGAACTTTGTCATATTGTTGCTACAAGTAAGAAAGTACGGAATACAAAATTAACATAAATTTTAACGGGAGGTCAGTACCAGATCCTGGATACACCATTTATAAATCTATACTTTGGCAATGCCCTAATAACTTTGGTTTTTAACTTACGGCAGAAATTAACACCGTCATATCTTGCCCATCACATTTGTTAGCCCTATATATCTTGTTTGTGGATAACTCTCTCCAGTACATGTGTTCTTCAAAAATTCCAATTGACCCGAACTGACTGCTGCCTGGAAAAGTGGGCTGAGCTGCTGCTAACAGCAATTTTTGGTTTGATCCGTCAGGGTTCATTGAATATATTGAGCAGGGGTGACCACCAAAAGTTGTCCAGTAGAGTCGATCTTCAGTGTAATCTAATGTCAGCCCAAATGGTTGAACAGAAGTTGTAGTGCCAATAATCTGTCGGCTAGAACCATCCATTCCAGCGCGTTCAATTTTCCTATTATTCTCGTCAACCCAGTACATCCATCTGTTTCAAAATTTAATTTAGTTTTAGTTTTATTATAATTATAACAATTGTTATATTAAAGTATTTTAATAAATGTTCAAAGTTTAATGTATTCATAATTTACCCATTTAAAGGATTCACAACGAGGCTACTTGGGCGGGCAAGTCCGTCGTTAATAACAATTTTTTTCATGCTGCCGTCTAAGTTCGCCACGTATATTTTATCCCTGCCGGTATCTGCGTAGTACAAATGATTGTTCAACCAATCAATTGCTATCGATAAAATAGTGGAGCCAGTGTCAGTCAGGACGAGTGTTTTTGAAGCTCCAGGAAAGACTGGAGCGCTGTATATTTTTTCACCGTTAGCACTCCAAAACATTCTTTGATTTCGGTAGTGAAAGTCCAACGCTCTGTGAAGAGAAGTTTCGGAAAGTATCCGGGTTGTCTGGAAGAAGAAAAGTACAAAAATTGAAGGACCCCTATATTTTCAAGCAGGAATAAAATTCATAAATTATTAATTCACTTGCAGTTTATTGCTAAAAATGGTGGTCGAAATCAAAATTTTAAACGGTATTTTTTTTAAAAAAAAATATTAAAATAAGTAAATTCAACGCTGCCCCGATTTGACTGAAGTCCGTTTATGGTGACCGACCTTGAATTAGCATAAAACTTTAACTTAGCGCAAAATATTCTAACTTGTCACTGTCTAATGAATGTAAAAGAATCATCGTTTTTCAACAAATCAAAATCGTAATTTAATTAATAGTAGTTATTTGTTATTAATTTAAACTAAAGAAAATCCAAAGAGAAATTTAATTTTAATAATTAGCATCTCTGATAATTAAGTTTCATGATTTAGTATGAGTGAAATATTGATATTATAATACTGTTTGTTACTTACATTCTTTTGCCTTATGGAAAACTGTTGGATTCCAGCTGCATCTCCGAAAAGAAGAGTAGCATTATTATTAAAGGATTGACATTTTGCTGGATCTCGGGCATCTTTAACGTAGCCTTGTCTACATTTACACGTGGGAGGTTTTGACGCAGGAGAATTGCATGTTCCGGAATGGGCGCACTCGATGTCTAAATATGTTTAATAACATAAATAATGCACGTTTTAAAAAAGTATTATTGTGAATATTTTGAGAATTCTTTAAAAAATAGTTTAGAACATAAAACCTCTGCTCGGAGGCTACTACAGTAGAGTCGCTATATAACGGTCCAAGCAAAGCTTCTGCTGAGCTGAACATATAACTTTGCTATGAAGACGGAAAAATGTTACATGAATTTACCTTCACAATATTCTCCAATAAACCCAGCGGCGCACTCACAGGTGATGCTTTGACCGTATTCAATGCAAATCCCACCATTTAGGCATGACCCTTTGAAACATTTGGGTATAGACTCCGTCTGTATAGTTCCATTCTCGTATTTAAAAACGGAAGTTTCACTTATATTGTTGCACAATGGGTGGGGAAAATCGCAGTCAACGAAAACTGCAGTGCTTCGGGTCGTCCCACTGATTTTCCCCAAAACTACTCCGAAAGCATCGGTATATTTGGTAGGCTCATTTTTTATAAACTCAAATTTTGTAAACAAAATAAAAATAGGATTTTTGGAATAATTTTCAATTGTTGCTAAACTATTTATAAGGCCTACTCCTTGCTTCCCAGCTCCAAAGTATTTAATGTTACCAAATGTAATTTGAAAATCTCTACAAAATTCAATCTTTTCCATATCCCTATCAAAATCCGACACTAGACGTCTTAAATTTTGCAAATGGAAATCTGACTGTGTAAATTGATCCACTAAATCTGACAAAATAGTATTTTCACTCAAACCGGATCGCACTTGAGTTAAAGAACTTGCAACTGTGGCAGTGAAGTTAGTTTTAAAAAGCCTAAACTTGGCTTGAAAGTCAACTAACTTGTTTTCTACTTGTTGGGGAATGCAATTTGAGTAGCTTTTAATCCTGTCATTTATTTGGTGTAGTTGAGCCTCCGCAGAATGAAGATCTTGAAAAACTTCAATTAACTCGTTTAGGGTGAACGGATTTAATTCCAGAGCCGTCGAATTTTGCGGAATGACTCCTAAATGCTTCCTAATTAGGTTAATGGGGGTCAACTTGTAGCTGAGAGGGATTCCTTTCCCTCCATTTAAGCCCCCGACGAGGTTCGGAACTTGGATCAACATTGCCTTGACCTGTTGACCCTTTGTTGGTACTTCCGTCAGGAGTAGGATATCACTCGTTACAGTCATGGAAAAGTTTGATGGGAGCTCGTCGGAAGGGCTTAACTGCCCCCTGAGACTCCGCAATTCTGCCTTAAGCAAGGCTCTAGACGTCCTTGTGTCAAAATTTGTGCCAATGGAATCGGGCCTCACTTGGACTTGGACGGCCACTTGGCACCCCCAAGAAATGGCTGTGACTACGTGGGTTGCTTCAATGTGGCCCATGATGTCCCTGTTGTAATTTTCTTTTAGCCCATCTTGAAGGGACTCGAGGATTTGAAGGACAGTTTGATATTTGTACAGGAGGGTGCCGGTGCCGGGTCCGGTCCCGGTCATCTGTGCTGGTTGTATCTTTCCCTTAAGAAGGGTTTAGTGCACCTTGCGGCTTCGTAATCCCTGTGAGAATATTGACTGCAGTATTTTTATCGATTTTGAAAAAATTGAATTGATCAATTAATGAATCTGTAATTTCGGTGTAGGTCCTTTTACTTGGATTTTGGATTTCAGTAATGAACTCGCTTGAAATAGTTCGTCTAAATACGCCGACAGGTATGAAATTATCCGTCCTTTCGTTGTATAGATATCCCAGCTGCGAAACTCGTTTAAGCGCGGGGACTTGAATGAAGCGCTCCTCAATTGCATTGCAGACTGATGGGCCGCTGGACGAAAAAACAATACAAGTCAATAAAGCAGCCAGCATTTTTGTGAAGCACTGAAAGTGACGGTGATGATGATGGTTGGAATTTTCCATCGTAAGGAATTTCCATCGCAACTCGCGGGTCTCGCACAAAAACGTTTATAATAAGAAATTCTGAAATAGCAAAAAAAGACACTAATATTTTTGTAACACTGAGAGGTGCATGAAACTGTAAAATATTTTCACTGCCAACGAGTGAGAAAGGGAGACGGCCGAGAACCGAAAGCAAAGAAGTACACAGACAATACAGACAGTACAGATAGTACTGACAAGTGAGCTGCGCGTTGAATGGGATCGTTTAAATGAAAATGATAAGTGTTTCAGGATATAGAATTAATCTTTTCCACATGCCAATACATTCACAATTCACAGTCAGGATTCAGAGAATGCAGATTTTTAAAATGTTTCTCAATGGACTTATTATATGGATTATTTGAAGAAAATGTACGTACCGTAAATGTCCAAATATGCGATAGGCCTATAATAATTGCCGGGTCTCAACTATAAGCGTCAGGTTGAGAGTTCAAAAAAATAAATTAACAACCGGGCGCTTATTCTAGCATATACGGTACATGCTATTTCTGTGTAGCATGAATTATATGTGAGATTGAGATTATTAACCAACGTGGATTAAATCCTGATAATGTGTCTATATAATCTCGACTTAAGACCGTGATGGTCAAAGTCAGCGTCATGGGTCACGGTCAGACGTCAGTAGCTGAATAAATATTGAGCAAGCAACATAATGCATTCAATTAGACTTTGATATCAAAAGAAGTAAACAGACGATATTAATTTTGCATAAAGAAATAAGTCTGCTATTAATGTACTTGACACCATTACATTTAACTGCGTAACTACAAAGTACAGATTCAGCATATCGTCTATGAAGAACCAAATTGACCTATATCCAGTTTATGCTAGAATTAAAATGAGCTATATGTCAAAAAAGACAGTTAAATAAGATGCATGCTTACAACGCTAATCACAAGCTACTTAAACGTGCAAATTGTTCTATTTAAGTGTTTTTACAAAGTGTAAAATATTACTATTTACATGCTTTTTGAAAAGGTTAAAATGTTCTATTTACATGTTTTCGAAAATATCGTAGTGTTCTTTTTACATGTTTTTGAAAAGTGCAAAATAACCCATTTACATGTTATTGAAAAGGTCAAAATTTTCTATTTACATGTTTTCAAAAATATCGTAGTGTTCTTTTTACATGTTTTTGAAAAGTGCAGAATAACCCATTTACATGTTATTGAAAAGGTCAAAATGTTCTATTTATATGTTTTTTAAAGGTTAAAAATGTTCTATTTATTTAGGCATAGGTACATATTTTTTGAAAAATGTACACGCTTCTATTTAGTATTATTTACATGCTTTCATGGTCGCGTTGTCTTAGTTTTTAGTGTGGATAGTAAATTCTATGTTTAGCTAAAAATAAAAATGAGTCATTTTGGTTCTTCGCAGACGATAAAGTCAATGTTTTGCAATATAGCAGATACGATAAATACAGTTGTACGTCGTCTATATGCGGCATTCTGTGTATTATGTAAATCGTCTCTGGCAATTATGGCAATAAACATCATCAGATACAATAATATTTGACATGGATATATTTTTTGAAAATACTTTTCCATATTATATTTTCAGAAAAATAATCTGACTAGATACACCGGCAAAAAAAAACCAGGAGGTATTTGGAGTATTCTCGTCAACAGCTCCAATTACTTATCTTCACGTCCGTCAGAATTCAGAAATATATTATTATAAATTTACAATTTGCAATTTATTATTACCTAGGCTAATATTTATTTGACACACAAATGGTATTAAAAGAATTTCAATAATTATTTTTTAAATCCGTAAACATTATGTCGTCGTTAATATTTTGTCACCTTTTTTTAGTACTAAACTTATTTTTTTATCTTGAGAATATTTTCAAATAATGAGGTACCCAGAAAAGTTAAAAAAAATACAACAAAAAATTTTCCCCAGCTAAACTAATGATATTATTTCTACATTATTGACACTGAACACTGAGCACCGACTATGACGTCTTCTCCGCGATTTTTTTCTTCGAAATGAAAAAATTTCAATATTCGAATTCGAAATAATAAGTTAGCCACCATAAAACGAAATAATAAACAATAATTATTACGCACTTTTGATCAAAGATCAAACTATCAAACTCGTAGCAGATCTATATCTATATGACAGAATAACACATGTTCACTCACTCATCCGACTATTGAATATTCTGTATAAAATAAAATAAAAATGGAAAATACGAACGAGAACGATGTAGAAATGGAAGATGACAGTCAAGATTTTTATATGTCAGAAAGTGCAGCTGTACGAACGCACTTCTTTCCAGCTCCTGCCACACAATTTGACGATCTTCCCTTCCAGGTTATTTGTAGTTTGATTTTCATTTCGAAATTGCCAACTAGAACCACTGAAAAAAAACCGAATAATTCCGAGACAGTTGATAATAAATATGAAGTTAATTTAAGGAATTTTGTTTTTAAATTATCGCTTCAGCTATACAATGAAATCTTCAAATTCCTCACGATTCCAGAACGGAACAAAATCCGGGAAGTGGCCGTTCCCTGGGATCACGCAGTCAAATTTGCCTTCGGCCTCAAAATAATCCTCAACAATTACAATGTCCAGGAAATGTCGAGCGTGAACGACATCATTGAGATACAAGTTCGAAACTTGACTCGAAAGCTCCCAGAATCCCCTTCCATTAAAATTTTCGATCATGCTCCAAAAGTTCGTAATTTGGAAATCATGGGGATGATCCTCTCCACAAATCTTCTCAAACTCCTCACCGAATTCAAAAATATTTCCACACTTAAACTTTCGCGGGTTTATTTGGAGACTGATAGACTCCTACGGATCTCGGATGAAGTCAGGGAGAATCTTCCTCCAAATCTGACACATTTGAAAATGTCATTTTTAAAAGCATTTCATCATAAAAACTATTTAAGATTTGCGAGAGGGAGGAATACATCAACGGACTTGTACACTCTCGCCTCCAGCGATAACATAATTTTGAATTTAATTCAAAATTTCAATTTAGAAAATCTAAAGACACTTGAGCTCTACCACAGTATGTCAGATGACACGAGTATTAAAAGACACTCTGAAATGATCAGCAGAATTCGAAGTCAAATGATTCTTCAAAACCAAAATGAAAATCAACAAAACGGCGGCGCAGGTGGTGATGATGACGATGGGGATGGCGGCGCAGGGGGCGAGATGGGCGGCGGTGGAGATGGCAACGACCTTTTCCCAGGTCAATTTCATAATCAATTTAACCAAAATCTGCAGCAATTTCAGCAGGATTTTGAGTCAGATGGCACCCGCGCAATTTCAAATATACTACTGAAGCTTTTCTCTAATAGAAATTGTTCTAGCACTAGCACTGACGCTGGCGCTGACGCTTGCGCGATTACACATTTAAAACTTGACAATCTCCCGCAACTAATCCTGCCAGAGGCTGGCTCAGAAACCGAAGGAGGGACTAATAGTATGGCCAATAACTTACAGTTTGCGCATTTAGAATTGGCGGGAGTTTTGGGAAGCGGCTGGATGAAGATTTTGGAAGCGCAGGCCGAATTAAAAACGCTCCATGTAAATCTGCTGGATCCGAATCTGATGTCAACTGTGAAGGATGCAGTTCGAAGATGCGGAAATACACTCGAGTCCCTCGAGATTATGTTAGGCACTCCAGATGCTCTTATTCCAAATAATGGCGGAAATAATCTGAACGTTCAAATGCTACCCCAGGCGGAAGCGGGTGGTCTCGACTTGTTAGAAGATTTGGATGATCCGAACGATTTCGATACGAGCTTCTTAGCTGACTGCGCTCAACTCACAAATTTCAAAATATACTACGCCCCGCGGAAAATCGATCTGCGCTACCTTCCTGCCTCTTTAAAGTCCCTAGAAATATGCGGTAAAATTCAAACTGAGAGTCTAGTTCAGTTTCTTGAAAGATCCCCCAATTTGGAAAATTTAAAATTGGCCATTTGTGACGGGCCCAATATCCAAACCCAAAATCGAGCAGACACATCACAGAGACAGATCTTTTCACAAGTTTCTACATTGAAATCAATCTTGGAAAATTCTGCAGTGACTTCTTTAACCATTTCAGAGGCGGGTGCTTTTGATAGCTTTAAAAGTTTTGTGATCTTAAGTGAAGAACTCCCCCGGCTTAAGGCTTCACTGGACTTTGTTGAGTATCGAGCTTCTATCCTCCCACTGATGCTTCCACCCCTCTTGCCGGGGGCTGGTCTCCACGGCATTGGACCGGAAGATGCTGAGCGTCTTACTTTTGTGACCGTGCCTAGGATCAGTATTTCTATTTCGGGGTTAAACCCGGGTGCGGGTTCGAATGAAATTTCAAATAATAGAGCTCATATTTTTGATCTCCAGGGATAATAATTTTAATCCTACAGCACAGACCATGACTCGATATTGCGTGCACACTATATTTAGCATAAACCTTTACCAATAAGGGGTCGTCCCTAAATGATGTCATTGAAATCTCACTATTTCTAGGAATCTATGACCCACTTGTAATCAGCCTAATTATTGCGTAGATGGATATCGTTAACATTGGACGTCATAAATATTTAACCAGACCCATTCGCCCTACCCGTGATGACATCATTTATGCATCAACCCTTAGATGTGCTTAATAACATTGTAAATAACTATTATGCACCCTCAGCTGTAATATAAGGCTGTCATTCAATTGAAGCGCAACACCAGCAATATCATGGAACTAATTATTCAATTAAGAAGTGTATGAAATAAATAAATAAAATCTATTTTAACTGCTGCACTTTTTCAAATTATTTTGTGTCATTTCATATTATGGGCATTTTAAGAACATCTATATGATTTTATTATCCAACATATAATATTAATTTTGCAATAAAACTACTCTAGAAATGCATCCATAGGAGAGCACTCTTTGAACTGCAATTAAATTATGTTTTAAAGATATGTTGAGCAAAATAGATTCTGCTTAGTAGTACAGTACAACAATTTCTGTCTTTTTGAAAGTAATTATTTCGAAAATATAACAAGTATGAAAAAATGTATTTAAGTTTTTTAAATAAAAGGATCAGAGATCAGATTACTACCGGGGGTAAGGTGTACAAAACCATTTACGATTTGATTTAATTTATTCCTACTAAATAGAACGAGCTATAGAAATTGGACAATACTATCATGTCAAAGATTTATTAGAAGTTACTACACTGCCAAGCCGATGCCGGTTAACTTTTAGCCAACTTTTAAGTACTATTATTATATACTATAAAAGACTTATTACGACTGAGGACGGTACATCACTACTAAAGATTGTAATAAAATTAGCTGATAAAAGTTCTTTAATAAAAATAGTCTAAAAAAATTGTGTGAAACTGATATGAAACAGGAAATACTACTACACATTAAGTTAGATACCATGTCAAAATACACAGTTACTACTATCGATTATTATAGTTTGTAGAGTCCATTCATTAGCTAATAGAAAAGAACGTAACTAATAAGTCAAAGGTCAATACATTTAAAATTACAAATCTTACAATTTATGGTCTTAAAATCAAACAGAATACTGAATACTCACCTTAAGGGTGGCATTCGAACTCAAACCTCAATGACATTGACAACTGAACCAGACCACAGCGCACAGCCACGATCACTATCCTTTTTACTCAACACTCAAGGTTTGCATGCTTTCTTGTACTTTGAGTGTGTCCTTGAACAGGAGCGCTTCTTCGATAATCAACTCTTTGAGTTTCTCCTTAGACATGCTATCATATTCATTGCTCACCTCCCAATTGAATGGTTCTTGGACAATAGGCTCGTCCGTCGGATCAGCGTACTGCTTTAAGTATTCGTGGGCCAAAGCTTTCTCTACGGTGATGCGCTTATTCGGATTGAACGTCAACATTTTATCTAGTAGTTCCAGCGCGATGGAATCCTCATCCACGTACAAGGTGTTCCAGGGGACCTTGGGCATGTAATTGAAGGAGCGCAAGTAGTTCTTAGATCTGTCTGTCAAAATGCAATCCGTCAAATCTTCTTCAGATGGCGTTCCCAGAATTGCAAGGATAAGACTGAGCTGATGCACCCAGTGCTTTCCAGGGAAAATGGCACGCCTCCTATTCGTCGATGCGGACAGCATCTCTCCGAAAATACATCCAAGTGACCAAACGTCCATGGATTTTGTGTAGTTTTTAGAATTGAGCATCACTTCAGGGGCTCTGTACCATCGAGTTGCAACGTATTCAGTAAGGAATGAGGTGCCTGAATTATCATAGTCCGGATCCACCACTCGGGCCAGACCGAAGTCACAGATCCTCAGATCACAATTTGATTTTAAGAGTACATTACTGGGTTTGAGATCTCGATGGAGAACGTTGGCTGAATGGACGTACTTCATAGCCCGAAGCATTTGATACATGAAATAGCGAACATGCTCCCGGGTCAGGTTTTGGCCAGACTCCATCATATTGTGTAGGTCAGTCTCCATCAAGCCCTGGACAATGTAAATACTCGTCACTCCGTTCACGGGATGACTTGGGAGGAGTACATCGAGGATGTCGACAATGTTCTCGTGCTTGAACTGCGTTGATATCTTCAGCTCTCGCAAGGCTAGTTGACAATGTCCTTGATTTTGAAATGGGGATAATTTTTTGATAGCCACTCTCGTACTGGTCTCGGTATCGTCGGCAGATACAACAATGCCATACGTACCACGGCTAATGTAGGCCAAGTTTGTGTAGCGGGGTCCTACTTCGAATAATTCACCCCGAATGGTTACGGAATCCTGCGGTTCTGGTAATGGTATTGTGGATGTGGAAAGGGGCAACTGTTCATTTCCAGCCATTATTGTTGGACACTCAAGAACTACTGGTTTTTATTAACTAATGCAAGTCAAGTTTCAATATTTCAATGATGAAATCTCAATGTGTTAGTGGATGACGGAACGGAAGGCAGCAACTAAACTAAGCGGTGATCGATCCGATAAGCACACCAGCCTGGTGTTTAATGTCAGTATTGAAATGGATTAGAAATCTGTAAGTTCAACAAGAATTAAATTACGTTAACTTAATCATAATGTGTACAACTCGTTCAAACTTAAATGTTAACTTAATATTCAAAAATACCCAGCTGGCATAGCATTACTAATACGAAATTAATCAACCATTAAGTCAAGGACCACAATTACATACTCACTCTCTACCTAAAATCTACACGCCCTACCTAAATTCAATAAATTACTATCAACTATAGATCTAATAATATTATTTTTTTACACCTATGTTCGATGACGATGTTACATGTAATTACTGCATGTAAGGCGCCGGTACTGGTAACTGGCAACCTGCAACCGACTGACTGAATGTCAACTACCAACTACCAACTATACGAAAAAGTGATTTTAATCATAATCATATACATACTTGCAGTGCGATTTAATTTATAATTAATTATATAACTACCAAGTCTTTCATACAGTCTTAGTCAATAGTCAGTCAGTTAGTCAAAGTAGCACCGCTACCACCGTACAACAATAGACAATAATGTTGCACCACATGGCAGACGCAGATGACATATTCAACTTACCACTAAAAACCTACCTTTAGTTTAATTGTATTTGTTTTAACTAGAAGGTAATGTAATCAGTAATCGTCGGTCGAAGCGAAAATCTACTCAAGCAAAATTTCACACCAGCAGCAGTCACCAAAAACATGCCAAGACGTACTACTTCTTTTAACTACGCATATTTGTATTGGGTACTACTAAACTACAAACTAGTAACTCGTAATATTATTATTAAGGCTGATGCAGCAAAAGGTGCAGTATGAATGTCATAGTTGACGTTCGTTTTTATTGTTAGCCCCACCCACCCTAACAAACGCATGACAACTTTTATAACATATAACTACTTAAACAGAGACTTTTTTGGGGTCCACTCACTTAAAATGTATAACATTATTTATGGACGATTTCCAGTCATGCACTGGGTACTTTGCCTAGGACGGCTAGCATAGACACAAGGCCGCGGCCGCACTGCAGTTCTGCACCAAAAACTTTACTGCATTAATTGAATTTACCGGTAAACGGCAAGGATTGAAATTATTGGAGATAAGAAATAAATATTGCATTTAAATGATTTTGATTTTGATTTAGATTTTTTGATTTAACAGATTTAATGATAAACGATTAACGATATGATACAGATTTTAAGATGGTTAAGAAAAGAAGGGGGCTACAACTGGAAAATCAAAAACCAAAATATCCAAATCCTTTTAATTCAGTTTAATCTTTAATCAATAATTTGATCAGAATCAGCATCAGCACAAACAATGGTATTGCTTTTGGTTTTAGTTATTTGATTTATTATTAGGATAAGTAGGTACAGGGATTCCGTTTTATGTTCAATTCGTTCAGCTAGTCGCTAGTGCAGTAGTCAGCAGCAGCAACTATATGTACGATGGAACAATAATTTTAGTTTTTTAGTTGAAAGCCATAAGCCCACAAAGACTAAATTAGAGCGAAACGAATCAAAATTGCAGTAAAATGTCCATTTAAGTGCTTAAAAAGGAATGCAAATATATAACCAATAATCAACAATACATTTTTTTAAATTCTGATTATTAAAGGCTTCATTAATGCTGAATCGATGATATTTCTTCAGTCGAGATTGTAAACTGGATTTTCCCAATATCTCCCTTTTTCCCACGTACCACGACCGGGACAGGTGGCTGGAACAGAAATGCGACCGGGTCGGTCTCTGCTGTTGGAGTTCTTCCTCGCCCTCGACCGCGATTAGTAGCAGACGCGGTCCTCGGAGGCCGGGATCGTCCTCGACTCGCTCTAGTATTTACAGTGAGAGCTACCGGGGGAAGCCGACCGCGCTTACGAAGTTCCTGCTCACGGAGTCTCGCTACGTTGGACTGACTACGGAGAACCCGGTGACTCGGTAAGGGCTCCGTGGTTAAGGATGGGAATGCACGACTATAATGACCCGGTGTGTAGGTGTCGGTAAGACCGTCGACACTCACACCCGGAGTATGATGATGGTGACCGTTATACTCCGGTACCCGGTGAACTGGGAGTATCACTACAGTACTACAGTGCCGGCTCCAGTAAGCCGAATAATGCCAATGCAATGTTTAATGTTCACAGCACAAGAATATCGTCTTTGGGAGTGTATCTTTATTGAACTCTGAATCCGTTCACCTTACCTCACACAATGTACAATGTATCACTCCACGAATAATAAATAATGATCTCTAAATTATACACCATATTATTCCCTTACGGGTAATTAAAATTAAGATCTCCGAAGGAGAAGAATAAGAGAGGAGAATAAATAAATAATATATTATAAATATAAAACAAGATGGCTGACGGGCTAACTATCTTTCCTCACTTACTAGCTTTTCCACCTAGTAGTAGTCTCCTCGGAGTGTAAATAGGAAGTGAAGTCCTGGCTCTGTTCGCCTGCTGCGGAGGACGGCGATCGTACGATCGAGAGAGTGCCTACGTCATACTCCCCAATTCCAACCGTCTTTTCCACTTGCCCTACTTTACCTGCTATGCCCATAGCCCCGCTCCTCTCCTATACCTACATCCTTCTCCTGCTATACGCAGTGGAAAATTACTGCATGTACCGACGACGTTGGTTGGTTTTCCATCCCAACCTTCCTTGTTCGTTTCCCGCTACTGCTATTAATATCCTGCAGTACCATTTTCCATATTTACCTTCACACTATCCCCCCCACCGTTTTCAACCGGGTAGTGCTTACTCTAGCATCGTTGGATGCTCTACGAAGCACGTAGCCATTGAAAAACAGGTGTCAAGAGAGTGCCGTACTGCCGTAGCCGGGTCGTCGTCTCGCCTAACTCTTACTACCTTCACACTGCTGTCGGATCTTTGACCGCGACCGCGCTCGTAATCCCGGTCCCGCTATCTCATCTAGCCCTGCTCGTCTCGGTACCCCCTACAACGCGGTATCCCGCTCACGTCTCTACATAAAACATCACCTACGAGCTGCTAACTGACCGGGCCGGTCGCCCTATCTCGCACCTAAACTATCCCGCCGCCACCTTCACAACAACAAACCCTGACGGCTTCATCACCTTCACACTACCAACATCATACACAATGTCACGTCATAAAACTTAGTCAAAGATGTAATAAAAAACAAAATTATACTGCCGCACCCATGTGCACACTCACGACCACTAACATACACATGTAATAAATAGTAATAAAACATAAAAAAATCATAATTACAAAGTACACACATTCGATCCCGGTTCCTCCCCGAACCTGCCAGATCCTCACCATCTTATGCACCTTTAAAGCGTGCTATGCGTAATAGTTAACATAAAAATAAGTGTAATAATAATAAAGAAAAACGTATAAAAGTACAAAATATCCAATCCCGGTTCCTCCCCGAACCTGCCGGATTCCCACCACCCTATGCATCTCATAACGTGGTATCCCTTAATAATTAACAAAAAAAAAATGTAAAAAAAAACATATAAAAATACAAAAATACATTATTCCCGGTTCCTCGAACCCCCAAACTCACGCATACACTAATGGACACATATACACAACACCATGCCTCTTCATTCCTGCGACTGCCCCGGCTCTTCATCATCCCGGTCTTCATTCATCCCGGTCGCAGCTTCGGTAATCCCGGTCGAGGCTTGCTCGTGTCCACTAATATTATCTTCGCTGAACCCGATCGGCATCCCATTTCCATCGAACCGCAGTGGCATCCTCAGCTGATTATCATCCGTAAAGAACGGCATGCCAGACCCGACCGACGTGCGCACCACTATTTCCCCCAGAACACTTATTTCTGGCGACTCGGTCTCCGTCTGACTATTACCTGGTACAATGACTACCGGGTCCTCAGCACCGGGCTCCTTTACCTCCACACTTTGAAGGGACGTGTTCTGACTTCCAAACGCGTCTGCTGCTTGTGCCGCTCGGTCTTCCTGCATGGCCAGGACTCGCTCTGCAACCTCTTTATAGAATCTGTCCCGGTCCACCGGGGCCCACACATCAGGATTCGAGTTCCTCGCCCGCAAGTCAGCCACCGACCGCAGCACTCCCGCTACTTGCAGGTATACATCCTGGAGACCGCGCTCCATCTCAGAATCTCTAAACATCGGTTCCCGAGGCGTCCGAACCAACATCCAAGGCTGCTCCTTCAGAAGAGCCTCTATCGCCCTCATCAAGTCATACGCGCCCACTGTCGCTGGCCCCCGTACTAATCCCAACAATTGATTCTGGAGAACTTCTTTCTCCCCGGCCGGCGCGTCCGCTTCATGGGCTCTAACCTCTACTCGGTTCCATGCCGTCTGCATAACATCCATCCGGAACATGATGTCCTCTTCGCCTGGCTTGCGTAGATAAGGCTGGGACTTATCCACCCATTCCTCTGGTCGCTCTGGCTGCTCTTCTTCCGCCGACAAGCACGAGACTATTGTATGACCGACTGCCCGACAGACTCGGCAAACCTTCCCGATCTCGTACATTCCCGGTTGCGTAGGAGCATATACCGGGCCCCTGGTCGTGTCTGCCAGCCAGCGTCTCTGCCATTTGATGTGGTTGTCCGGCAGCAGGAGCCAGCCACTCACTGCGCTGAACACGTAGACCCTTCCTAATACAGGATGCCTGCTATCCCATACCCGGGTCTCCGTGTCCAACAAAAGCTTCATGACTCTCCTCCCTGCGCCCTTGATGGCTTTCGCTTGCGCTCCAACTTTGCTCATAAAGCTGGATGCCAGAGTCCTCTCATATTCCACCGTGGACAGCAGCTGCTTCGGATCCTGTTCATCGTTCTCGGAATCCTCCTCACTGTCCTCGGTCTCCGTGGCCAAGTTCACCGTCTTCACCTTCTTGGCTGCCGTCCCCTTTGGTGTTGAGCGCTTTCTCTTGACGGGCTTTGATCCCGGTGTGCCTTCGCCGTCTGGCACTACACCGCCTTTACTCCTGGTCCTGGCTGGAGCTGGTCTTGTCGCGGCCTTGTTGTCTGCCTTCTTTGCTGCCCTCGAGCTCGACGCCCCGGTCTGGCCTGCATGAAGCTTCTTATTCATTTTCGCGATCGCTTCATCTTGAAGCTTCTGATGCTGTGCCGCGATCCGCTCGTTCTCCTTTTCTAATGCCGCGGCTGCTTTCCGGTCTTCCTCTTCTTTCAGTCTCTGCTCGGCCCGGGTCACGCTACGCTGTTCATCCCAATCCTTGATGAATACCTCCGGCCGGCAGTCATCATCCCTGACCGCGGAAGCATTAGACTCGCACCCATCCGGGTCTATGATCTGCACGGTCGAGTCCAGCAGATTGATCACGTCCATGTTCATCACCGTTTGCACCGGCTTCTGCAGATCCCGAAGCCTGACCCAGCCTTCCAGCTTCTTCTTCCCCTGCATCATTCTGCCCGCGTCCTTCTCATGGGCACCGGTGGTATCCGTTACACTCCACAAATCGATGAACTCAGCAAAGGCACTGAACGCGTCCTTAAAATATCCGTGCACTTCACCCTGTTGCGCGCACCGGCATTTGGACGCCCACTTCGACGGAATATCCAGGGTCTTTAACTTATTAGATTTGCCCAAAACTAGCGGCACCTGGATCATCCATGCTATGGACCGCATTGACAACCATTCCCCTGGTCGTAGGTCCAGCCTGTAAGCAAACTCTCTTCGAAGCACTAACAGAATCGAAAGGAGACCCCTCGGGTCGAATTTCTGCCGCAGGTTGAACTGCTTCTTATCTACTAAACCACGCACTTCCTTCAGTAGCATTAACACGTCGTGCTTTAGGAGCGCATCCGTGTATTGAGGCGCGACTACTGGCATTCGTGCACTTAAAACTTCAATTCTGTCCGGCACCGCCTTTAGCCATCGTTCGTAGCCCATCCGCGTTAGGGAATACGACTCCGCGTACAACCGCCCCAAGTTTAACACTCCTAACACCACCTTCGACATGAATTCTACTTGCGTGTCCCGGAGTATCACTTTGTCCTCATCTCTTGATGGCCTAGTGTCCTCTGCCATATCCACCCGGGACACCTGTACCCCCGGGAATACCGTGCACAACACTACTTCCACTTGCCTTGGTGCGTCCCGCTTGTACTTTGCTGACCAAAACTTTTGCCACAAGTACTTGACATCTACGGCGTGTCGCGGTCGAGTGTCCGCGAAATTCCTCAACAACTCAAACTGCGATCCCAGACCGTAGAACCACTTTGTTGCCTTATGCTGCTCCAGCCACTCCATCACGACTACTCTGGCTGGGTGGGGTAAAGTGGCAAACCCCATGATCACTACGTTGTTCCCATCGGTGACCGCGATTACTGATATGTAACCTCGCTTAGTGGTGTGCCGGGTAGCCCTCCACACGTGCACACCAACGTGTGTTGCCCCCGCGAACTTATCCAACGCGGCCTTAATCTCTTCATCTGTGCTGATGTCCGCGTTCACCACCAGCTTCTTCGTTATGGACGGTTTTGTGTCTAACGATCTCTGGTCCCAAGACCCGTCCCGCTCCACAAACGAGTGGATTCGCCTCGCCGGCAGATCCTCCTTCGTACTATGTTTGAAGGCCTCTAAATCTTCAGCCTGCTGCCGGTAGGCCTCCGTTAACCCCCGAAGGGAGTCATGATCTTGTGGCCGCTCCGCGACCCGAATCGTACCTCGTTCGAGCGCCTCCGCCTTAATGCTCCGCGAAAGCCACCCGAACTCCACCGGGTTGTCAGGTAATCCAGATACGAACGCCCGGTCGTTCAATCCTTCGCTGCATGCCGCAGCCTTCCACGACACAGTGCCATAGGCCTGTGCAACGTCCAGCTCCCATTGCGGTGGGGCTTCCATGCTAAAAAAATTTAAAACCACAGATAAGACAATGTCTAAGTGAGATTCCCCTCACCTCCGTCTCGCTGTGTTTCCCCAAAACTCATGCATGTGGCCGCGCCAAGGCACAGCCAAACAACAAAATCCCATCACCGCGGTACCCCTGACACCGCAAAAAAAAACTTAAAAACCAAACTTAATTAATATTGGTGCGGCGATCCCGGTCGCCCGGTCTCGCCACTATATTCCCAGCTGTCTCTGGATGGCCTGAAGCCATCCCGGTCGTCTCCCTTACTCTAAGATGTTCTGGTGCGAACTAAGATGCATTGAGCAAATACTTAACGTTTAAGCGCGTACCTTTTTTGCTTACCCACAGAAAACTTTAAACTGTGACCGTACACCACACCACGGTTTCCGGTATCTGGACGCCTGCTCCTGAATGGTACCCTTGTCGAGTTCTTGGTTCCGCAACACCTCACTCCGAGCGGTCCCCATTCAGGTTGAGTTTTAATGTTTATACACGCGGCTCTCTACCGGTGACTCTCTCAGATGTCTTTAGTAGGTCTATTCTACCCCGCGCGCCTACCCTTCGCTTCTTTACCTTGCTTATTGATAATCCTGGTCCCTGACTGACCGCGATTACTTCAGTGTCGTGTCCTACTTCAGCTCATGACACCCCTGCGCCTGATTCTATTCTAACCTCAGTAATAAATCGATGCGAGCCTCTACGATTTTGCTCATCCTCGGGAGGTTCTCGGCGGCTGTTTATTTGAAATCCGACGCCGGCCGATTGTCCCATTGAAGGTTTTGGCCACATCCTCCGCGGTCAGAATGACCGCGTCTCCGCTCGTCCCGCTGACTTTTGTATTTACTAACCTAATTTTCACCAGCGTCCTCCAGACTGAGTCTGGGTTAGGCTTAGTTTATACTCCCATAGCTTTGAGTACCGCGCTCGCACCGGGTCTGACTACCTTATTCCCGGCGCCTAATTCCAAAAAGAACTGAGGCCAGACTTGATTGGAAAAGAACCAATCTAAGTCCCGTCGTTTTCCTGTTCAACCACATCCTCCGCGGTCAGTACAACCGCGTCGCTACTCTCCCTACTCTCAACTATGCCTAACTAACCTAGCATCTAACAGTGTCCTCCGGACCGCGATCCGGGTTTGGCTTAGTTTATCCTCACAAAGCTTTGAGCCTCGCGCTGCACCGGGATTCCATATCTTGACTAGCATCCTTGATGGTCTACGACCTGGACATCCCCCCGACTCTCTCACCGCCGCTACGAGACTCGCCTCTTGACTAGCACCCCTGGTGGTCTACGAGACGATCCCGCTCTCTGCATAACAACCGCGTACCAGGACTCGCTCCTGACTAGCATCCTGAGATGGTCTTCGGAACGGGTACACACCATACTTCACACTGAACCCCTGGCTAGCAACTCTATAGGAAGGCCTACGGGATTTTTTGGTCCTACGACCGCGCACCAGGTCTCGCTCCTGACTAGCATCTGGAATGGTCTTCGGAACGGGCGCACACCATGTTTCTGACGAAACCCCTGGCAAGCATCTTTACGAAGGCCTACGGTATTAACTGCTTACTATCGCGTACCAGGACTCGCTCCTGACTAGCATCTTACGATGGTCTTCGGAACGGGTACACACCATCCTTCACTCTATCTCGCTCTGTCCTGACCTAGCGCGATTAATGCGGGCCTACGGACTCACCCCTGGCTAGCATCTTTATCGAAGGCCTACGGGATGTTGGTTTTGCTGATATTTAGATCGCTCACAGCTTAGAGCTAGGCCGACTTTCACGGCATCCCCTGACTAGCATCGTTGGCGATGGTCTTCGGGGTATGGAGCTCCACTCCGGCTGGTTTACATGCTCCCGCAGCTTTGAGCCCGAGCCTCTTGCTCGCTCTGACTTCCTACCAGCGAAGGTACGAGACCTTCGCCTAAGCTCAGATCTTACCTTCTATGCCTGCCCCTACGGTGGAGATCGGGACAGGCGTGAGGCGCAGTTTAACGTCGTACACACCATAGGACGTGAGGAAGAATAGGTTTGTGCCCGTCAAGACATCCCTATCCTTCCCACCTTAACCTAAAACACACTTTTTTTTCGATTTTATAAAACTTTTTAAAAGATTTTTTTCGGTTTTTGTAAAATTTTCATAGTAACACGCCATGCAAAAGACGAAAGAATAAAAGATGAAGTAAAAAAAATGATTAAAAATTTATATTAAGCAATCTCAATCATTAACATTGAGAACTCATGGACACTGCCAGTGTCTTCCTCGGTCATCGCGTAGTTGATGCCCAAACGCACTGGTTGTTTGTGATCCCGACCGGGATAACGTCTTGGTGGTGGTGGGTCATCAATGTCTACCTCATAGTCATCAGACAGGTCGATAGGTCCAAAACCTCCTCTCCAACCTGTGCTCTGGTTTGTACCTCCGGTCGCGGTAACCGCGCTACCGGGACTCCCTCCGGAATCTGGTACCGTCTCGGTATCTGGTGATGGTACAGACTCGGTGCCTACCGAGTCTGGCTGTGGTCGCTCATTGGTATCCGGTCCCGCCTCTCCGTCCGCACTTATTACAGACTCCTCTACCGGGACCGGGTCTTCGCTCTCTTTCTCGTGGTAAGGTAACATAAGGGAGGTATGGAACCTCATTGGATTGCTATTGGGTTTATCCGGGTCCTGGATACTATAGGACCAATCTGAGTGCACCTCTACTACCTTCCACGGCCCGGTGTACCGCGGTCCAAGGGATTTCGCGTACTTCTCCTCTTTTGAGGACAGTTTCTTATTACGTATCTTAACTAAATCGCCTACCGCGTACACAACATCTCTCCTGTTTCGGTCAAAGTACTTTTTCTGCTGCAATTGCGCCTCTCTTAAATTATACCGAGCCTGGTCTCTGATGAAAGTCACATCCTTAATCAATTGCTGCCCGTACTCCTCCTCGGTTACTTTCATTGTTTCAAGCAGCTGCATTTTGCGGTCTATCGGTAATAGTATGTCCCTGCCTAAGTTCAGTTGACATGGTGAATACCGGGATGACTTGGATTTCGCGGTATTGAGCGCCACCATATAGTCACCTAACTGCTTTGCCCACATTGTCTGGGTCGCCATGCAAAACGCGCGTAATATACTTTTGATGTCCCGGTTTGCCCGCTCCGACTGGTTCGGGTTGGGATGGTACGGTGCCACATGAACACATGTAGCCCCCCACTGGCGCAGCTGATCATTCCAGTCATCCCCCGAGAAATATGACGCATTGTCGGAAACTATGCGCTTCGGTGTTCCAAACTGGTTAAACACCTTCTGCAGAAACTTCAAGATCTTTATTGACGATACCGATGTTAAGGGTTCCATACTCACCCATTGTGAAAACTCGTCCACACAAACGACAATGAACTTGAAGCCCGCGCTCGCGGTCAACTCTCCGACAATGTCCACATGAACACACTCAAACACGTTGTTCCGGTAAGAGTGAATGCCCATCTTTCCCGGTTGCGCCTGGTTTGAAGCCTTTACTAACTGGCATACCGCGCAAGTCTTCACATATGCCTCTATGATCTTATGCATATTATAGAACCAAAACCTTTTCCTGATCCGGTCGTACGTGCGTTCTACACCTTGGTGCCCGGCCATCGTGCTATCATGAAAGTGTGCTATGACATCCTGCTCGATGGACTGCGGTATGACCGGGACTATGCGTTTCCTGGCTGTCACTGACTCTGGATCTAAAAAGCTAGCCTGAATTAACGGATGCTGCCATTTAATATGCTTCCCCTTCTTCATTAGCATAGACGGTTGCACCCTTACCGGCGGCACAGGTTGCCCGGTCCGCTCGTCCTCCTCTAGCCTCTGTTCCCACAGCTTATCCACCTGGTTGCTATAGAAGCCCCCTTCTGGTGTTCCCTCTTTCAGGATCGACCGCGTCGCGGTCCGCTCTTTACACGGGACATACCTACAGAGGATTCCTTCGACGATCACGTAGTCGTAGCGGTACCGAGACCGCTCCCCGACTCGGCTAAGGCTTTTAGTAATCGTGGATAGTGCCTCACACTCTCTCTGCACACCCCGCAGCATGTCCTTGTTCAGCATGTCCATATCCACTTCTACCCTCTCTTTGGTATTCGTAAAGGTTGCCAGGCATACGCAAGCACTCTCCACACACATGTCCAGCTCATCTGGATTGTCGTCGTATTTGGGATCCGGTAGCGCGCCGCGAGAGAGCAAGTCTGCCAGTTTGTTATCCTCTCCCTTCACGAAGTCTATGTCATTGACAACATGACCCAACTCTATTGCCCACCTGACAATATGCCGGTTATAGAGGTGGTCATTGATGGCCGCATGTTTCAGATGTGTCAACGCCTGGTTGTCACATCTGAAAATCACGTCCTTTTGGTACCTAATGAAGGGGTCAAACACTCGGTTCGCAAACCTGATAGCCAAACACTCTTTCTCTCTCGCGTCATACTTACGCTCCGCTGCATTCAGCAGTTTGCTGCGACATTCGATCACCCGGAACCTGTCTTTCCCGGTCAACTCACAGTGGTAGTTTTGAGCCAAGATTGCTCCCAGCCCTACATCACTTGCATCGGTATACACGTATAATGGGTGGTCGTAGTTTATCGTGTTTAACGTGATTTCCTTGGCCACTTCTGCCTTAATCGTCTCGAACGCGGCCTGCTGGCTCTTTCCCCACCGGAACGGTAAATTCGGATCTGCCTCCGACTTCAGCTTCAAAAATATCGGCTCTAACTGAGTGGCGTAATGCGGTATGAACCGCATGTACCATCCAATGGCCCCTAAAAATCGCTGCACTTCTTTCTTCGTTCTCGGTGACGGGAAATCTTGGATCGCCGCTACCTTCTTGGGGCATTTCTTGATGCCGAAGCGCGTGACGATGTGGCCCAGGAACTCAACCTCCGGTAGATCGAACTCACATTTAGCCCAGTTTAGAGTTAGATTAAAGTTATGAAGTGTCTTAAACACAAAATCTAGGTGCTCTTTGTGCAGTTGCTCGGTCTCGCTAAAGATAAAGATATCATCCAGGTACACATGCAAGAAGTCACCTACAAACTTACCAAACAACCTGTTCATGAGATCCTGGAAAATCATTGGAGCATTTTTCAACCCCATCGGCATCACGTTCCACTCATAACATGCGTTTTGCGTGTGAAACGCGGTGAACTTCTTGGAGTTCTCTGTTATGGGGATTTGCCAAAAGCCTGACTTTAAGTCCAGCTTGGACATGACTCGGTTAGGTGGAAGATGCTCCAAGATTTGATGTATGATAGGCATCGGGTTCTGTATCTTCGGTGTGTAACTATTCAACTCTTTATAATTTACCACCATTCGCTTATCGCCGTTTGGTTTCGGTATAATTAATACTGGCGAGGAATATGCCGAGGTCGATCGCCGTATCTTACCCTGTAACTCCAACTCATGCAACGTCTCATCTTCCCATTTTGCTATCGCCGGTGGTCTTCGAGCAGGTTTACACTGTATCACCGGGCAGTCCTCCGGGATGCGCAGATCGTGGATGATCGCGTTTGTGATCCCGGACCTACCATCGCTCCGTACTACCCCGGGATACTTTTTGACCAGAGTTTCGACGAACACTTGGACGGACGATGTCCCCAGCTTTGCCCGGTCGTACCTGTCCGGGGTCGACGCTAGTGACAAGTCACAGACGTCTTTTGCGGTTTTTACTGACAAACCACGGACAAAGTACCCGGCATCTCGCTCCTTCTCTTCCTCGGTCGGGACGTCCCATCGCATCTCGCCCTTCACGTCGTCAAAACTCAGACCATGCTTCCATCGGAACTTGTTCCCGATGAAGATAGGGCACATTAGTCCCTCTTGGACCAGGAAATCCTCTCTAAACCACCGACCCGCGATCTTCATATCTAAAGTAACTACACCTCCCGCTGTCACTACCTTACCATCAAAACCCGACATCTTTACTGAAGACTTCCTTATCTCTAACCCTAGTCTATCGCACTCCCTTTTGGATATAGCGAGCGCGGTGCAGCCCGAGTCTATTAACGCGAAATACGGAAATAACTTTTGTTTATGCTTAATGTTGACTAGGGCGTAAGGGGCTTTGTTTATCCGATGTAAAAGACACGGGTCCCCTTGTCTGTCCGTGTCTGAACCCAGTTTAAAGTCGGTGGTAATACCGAAGGTACGAATTTGGCTTCCAACTTATTTATCGCCTTCCGGACTTGATCTTCACCGGGACTTGGTTGTCGATCCCGGTCTCGCCTCAGTACGCTGCCTTCTTCCTTATTCTTCGCGGTCCGCAACGCATTAAATAACTGCCTCTCGTCTGGGTCCTCTTCGTTTTCCACCGAGTCTTGTAGGCCTTGCATTCCTTCGGGTGTCCCGGTCGGCGGTGTCCCGGTCTGGTGTTCCGCGACTTCCTCTTCGGTACACGCCTGAGCCAATATCTTTAACGCCATAACTTTAGCCTTCGCCGACCTGCAATCCTCTGTGTTGTGCGTGTTTCTGCTACATACGTGGCACCACTTCCCGGTTCTTCGCTCTGATTGCCTATCCCGACGCGGTGATTCCCGTCTGCCCTGAGGGCTAACTGATCTGTCCCGTCCAGGGCTCGACCGGCCCGGTGAGTTCTGTGTCTGCGGGCTTCGACTTTGCACCCTTCTGCGCTCCCCGGGACCGGGATTTCGCTCGTTGCTTCGCGGACGGTCTCGTGAGTTCCACCGCTGGTTCTGCCGCCCCTGGGACGACTGTTGGTCCCGGCCTCTGCTTCGGTCTTGTTGAGTCCACGGCCGATACGCTTCCTTCTCTTTTTCGGCTCGGACCCGGTTTCTGTGGAACTCCTCTGCTTGTTTAATGAAATCATTCAATCGCTGCGGGACCACTGTCCCCGGTGGGAATGCTCCGTACAGCGAGCTATGCATATTCTGCTTAATGCGACTAATAATTTCCCGTTGCTCCCAAGCATGAGGTTCTTTGATGCTTTTCAGCAAGGTGTAAAAATCCGATGCCCACTGCCGTATCGGTTCGTGAGCTTGTTGTTTCCAGTTGACTACTCTGTTTAATACGGACTGCGCGCTCGACCGGTCGTACGCCTTCAGAAATTCCGCTCGTACTGCTGCCCAAGTGTGATTCACATCCAGGAGCGTCGCCTTAAGCCAGGACGCCTCCGCCGGTGTTGTCAGGCACTTCTGGAAGATCTGAATGTACGCCCTCGGCTGGGCTCCGTGGATCTCTAGGTGTGCTTCAAATGCATCTATGTAGGTTGTTGCGATATCTACTCTGGGATCGAAGTGCTGCGGTATAATGTGTAGCCCGGTCGGAGCCATCATTCCTGCTAGCAGCTGTGTCTGCTCCCGCTGTAGCTCCTGGGCATGCCGGGTGTTCTGATTTTGTTGGTCTAGGACCTGTAGCAAATGGTCTGCCATATCTGCAATGTCCGGTGCTGACGTGGTACTACCCGAACTGTTATGTGACTGCTGGCTGGACTGTTGCGAGGGTACCGCGCTGAAGGTGACCCCCGGTGTTGATGGCTGCTTCGTCCCGGTACACATCGATCTTTGCTGTTGCTGTTGGTGGCCAGTACTTGCTGTGACCTGTTGCAGCAGATTTCCCTGCAGAAATGCTGTCCCCCCTGGACTCTTGCCCGCTGCTAACTGAGCTTTGATGCGTCCCTGGTCCGCCTGTATAGCCTGGACTACCAACTGCATGGACTGCATGTCCTTCGACATCTGCGTAATATAGTCCAGCATTGTCTTTCCCGAGGCTTCTGCCTTCTTTGGTGCCACCGGGCCGCTCGTTGACGCGGTAGCGATTTGCTCCACCGAGTCTTCCAACTTCTTCGTCTCCGCTTGACTCAGCTCGGTGATACCTTCGAAGGCGGTCGCACCGTCATATTCTGCCGTTATCATTTGTTGCTGGTAATCCGCGAAAGCGACCGCCACCTCCGAAGGTGTCATGGGCTTGGGTGTTTCCTTTACTTCTAATTGATATTGGTAGACATACCACCTCTTCTTTACAGTCAGTAGGTCGCATGCTCCCGGTGTCTGTGGGTCTTCTAGTAGGAGCTGCTTTGATAACAGCTCGCCTTCCCGGCCCGTCCACGTTACCCCGTCCGTCTTGATGTCGCAAATTGGCTTCATCTCGGTCCCGGTCCCTAGTCTTCGGGCTTGGCCCCTACTTGTGCACTACCCCCTCTTTAAACTGGGCCGGACCTATACGGAACTTTTTTTTTCGCTAACGCTTATGGAGTATATCGCGGTTGCCTACGTTACTTTAAGCTACCGAGACCGAGTCTGCCCCCGCGACCGAGTCGCGGTTTGCGCTATGCGGCACGTTCTCTGTGGACAGGCTGAATTGGCCTGCCTCGGGGCTCCGGTGTGCCCAACTACTCTAGCCGCACCAGGACCGTCGACCAAGGTGCTCGCGTCTATGCTCAACTCGGTATTATGCGTCCCTAATATATGACTGGATGCTCATATGCTGCTTCTGACCGAGACAAGATGGATATTGTGTGTCGCGGTCGACTATCTACTATAAACTTAAAAAAAATTTAAGAAAAACAGAAATGTGGAACTGGTGGTTCTCACCTGATTGTGCTGTTGTCCTCGGTACTTGAACAAAACGAAAGTTTTGTGTCCTGCAGGGTCGCCAGTGTAAACTGGATTTTCCCAATATCTCCCTTTTTCCCACGTACCACGACCGGGACAGGTGGCTGGAACAGAAATGCGACCGGGTCGGTCTCTGCAGTTGGAGTTCTTCCTCGCCCTCGACCGCGATTAGTGGCAGACGCGGTCCTCGGTGGCCGGGATCGTCCTCGACTCGCTCTAGTATTTACAGAGAGAGCGACCGAGGGAAGCCAACCGCGCTTACGAAGTTCCTGCTCACGGAGTCTTGATACGTTGGACTGACTACGGAGAACCCGGTGACTCGGTATGGGCTCCGTGGTTATAGATGGGAATGCACGACTATAATGACCCGGTGTGTAGGTGTCGGTATGGCCGTCGACACTCACACCCGGAGTATGTTAAGGATGACCGTTATACTCCGGTACCCGGTGAACTGGGAGTATCACTACAGTACTACGGTGCTGGCTCCAGTAAGCCGAATAATGCCAATGCAATGTTTAATGTTCACAGCACAAGAATGTCGTCTTTGGGAGTGTCTTTTTATTTGAACTCTGTTACCGTTCACTTTACCTCACACAATGTACAATGTAACACTCCACGAATAATAAATTAATGATCTCTTAATCATCCACAATATTTTTCCCGTACGGGTAATAAAATAAGATCT